>JAQIXG010005794.1:0-11059 GCA_034700105.1 Oconnorella tubifera
TGATGCATGATCCGCAGCCTTTAGTAGGACCCTTAAATAGACAGGTATACGTCTGAGACATTGTTCATATAGCCCGGTATACATCCAGACGTTAACCTTAGCTTGGTGCTCCCGTTAGTAAGACGCTTAAATTAACAGCTCCGTCTGATATGTTGTTCATACAACATGGTAATCCAGACATTAAACTCAACTTGCTGCATCCTTTAGTAAGACGTTTAAAGCTACAGGTATACGTCTGAGATATATTATTTAATTTCGTTCATATTATTTAATCCAGACATTAAACTTATGTTTTTTACTTTATATTACAGAAAACCACTCTCACCCAACTCGCTTGAACTCCCTGCATCATTATCACCATCACCATCATTCTCATCGTGTCTTTCCGTCTCCTTACCAAAACTCTCTATGCCTTCAGTCTCTCTGTTCCTTTACCAATCCCAACCACAACTTTACAACCCCTCAAACCTTTCACTCAGGACTAATCCAACCCCCGCCCTATTCCCCGCCCCTAAAACTCCAAACCCCGCCCCCGCCCTACAGCCTATTGGCTGATCAATTGGAAGCCCAGCAGAATTTTATTGAAAAAATCAGCGATTTTGTCCCACATTTGTCGCCCCCTCGTTATAATTCTTTAATGGAGTTTGAAAATATAATTTCATCGGTCCACGAGGCGTCTATTTCCGTCATATATGGGAATGGGGTGGGGGCTGAACGATCCCCAGGGTGCGCGGGAGGTGTGCTAAATAAATTGTCAAGCCCTGTGGTGACTAGTGAAAATTCTCCTGTGCTAAATACAGACACTAGAATTGGTCTAATTGAAACACGTCATATGTAATATGACGTCATGCGTAATATGACGTCATATATAAGATAATACATTATGTGTGACATCACGTTTAATATGCTACGTCAAGCGTAATGCATAACGTCCTATATGATATAAAATATGTGTGTCATATATAAAGTCAGATATTTGGTAAACATGTCCTATAATAATATACTAATGTCGGGTTACAGGAGGCCTTTTTAACTAAAAAGTAATTTTAGTTATATACTGGTTAAAATGTGCAAGGCCCTTGGCAATTACAGCTAATTCATTGGACTACTATAGGGTCATCTGTTTTTAATGACGTCATGCTACTAAAACAAAATCATGACTGTGTAATTTAATCAAATTTTAACGAATCAGTATATATGCTTGGATTCTGTACATATGTACGCTTCCGGGAATCGACTGTAAGTCTTATATATATAATTGAGTATATATTAAACCGATTATAAATGAGTAGATTAATTATAATTGTTGTCAAATGGATGTGTCAGTTTTTAATTAAGTGTTAAAATGAAATTACGTTTGTCATATTTCTTATTGCTTTGATTTCTTAATCTTTTTATTTCTTTTTTTCTTTATATCTCTCTTTATTTCTTTCTCTCTTTATTTTATTTTTTTATTTTTTATTTGTTTCTTTCTTTTTTCGTTCTTTCTCGCTGTCTTTTAAATATCGTTTGTTTCCATCTATCTCTCTTTATTTTTCTCTGGCAGTCTTGCTGTTAATCTGTATAAAAAAAACAGTAATGGGGGGGGGGGGTTGGAGGTGGATAAGAACCAATTGTCCTTATAGGCCTATATCTATTAAGGGTACTTAATATTTAACTTCTAATTCTTTCATTTGTTGCGTAGTTTCTTTTTCCAATATTTAGAAAAATTAAACATTCCAACATTTAGAAAAAATTAACAAAATTTAACTTATCTCAAACAAAAAGACAATGTGTTCAGACTTCTTAAAATCAATTAGTTAAAGTTATTTATTTTAAATAATTAATTAAACAGAAATTTGTTACTTTTAATTTAATTGAAAGTAAATAGCATCGAACACATGCAATACAATAGATTCAGTGATGAATTCAGATAGCTTTATCCGAGGGATGTGGGGAGAGAGGTCACTGTTAGTAAAATTATTTTTGCACATGACTATTTTATATTTGACTTTGATATTCTGATTAAACGAAAAGTGTTTAATTTCTATTTCACTTCTAATAATGCTCTAAACACTGTCTTAATTCTCGCAATTCATGGGGTGCGAAAAAGTAAAAAGAAAACAGCATGAAACTTTCCACTGTCATAATTTTGCACGTTTGAGGTGGGCGGTTGTGTGGCGAGAAAGATGTGGGGTAAAACAATCAAAATCTTTCAAATTTACCCTGTCAATTAATTAATATTATTTAAAACAATAGACAGTAAGTTAATAGTTTGATCAAGAATAGCGAATAAAGAAGAAATTCGGCGACAAACGATAAACATTCAAAATTATACATTTAAAATCACGGGAAATGGTCCCAAAAGTTCCCAGCACTGTCTTGGGAAATGGTCCAAAAAGTTCCTAACCCTGTCAATTTTTTTCGCATATTAATAACAACAATTTCTTATTTTCACATATTTTTAATCAATTATATTAATTTTCACTCATGAATATAAATAATGAACTTTTTGAATTAATGACATCAAATCTTTATCATTTTTATTTTAGTAATGCTAAGCCAGTTAATATATCAGTCAAAAACTTAACGTTTTATTTTGTTTAAAATAGTTAGTTTATTAATAAATGAAATACTAAACGATTTATTAGCTAATAAGTGAAAACAAATATAATTTATTATTAATATTATTAAGTGAAACTGCAATTTAATTATTATTAATAAGACCAAATATAAATGATTTATTATTAATAAGTCAAAATATACACGATGTATTTATTTTAAAATCATATATTTCATTAATAATTATAAAAAAACCATTAATAATAAATAATAATATAACAATGTAATAAATAATAAATCATGTGAGTTTCACTTAATAAAATATTTCACTTTACAGACCAATAACTTAAAATAAACTTTTCAAAGAAGTCAAACTATCACAGCATAATATATCCATATCACTAAATCACGCACAATTAAAGATCATAATAACCAATAATAGTGTTCTTGTTTTCATTCATGTTTTCATCCTCGTACGCTATTGGTCCGTTTTGCAGTCCGTAATACGTTGATTCTGTGGCACTTTTATGTTCAATGTCCGCATCTTTACTGAATGTAGTTTCATCTTTAAATCCGCTGATGTCCCAGACGCACATTGTACCATCATGAGAACCAGTGTACAGCTTCTGGTCAACCACCTGCAAATTATTTAAAACATCATCCAAATGAAGAATTACAAATGGGCCAAGCGGTTGAGCGTCGGGTGCGAGAGCTAGAGATGTGGGTTCGATTCTCCGTAGATTTTACATATAAGGTGATTTTGTACAGAAACAATATTAACAATGAACATAAACAATATATAGTTTATAAGATCAACCACCTGACTGCCAGCCTACGAGCTAGCAGTATTAAGTTATAAAGTATTGTATAATAGAATTATTACTAGTACTTATTCAAACATAATGCAATTATTTTCTGTACTTGTAAAGCATTGACTGCAGAATTATGTCCTTTACATGTTCGCAGTAGACTGCCAGATTTAGAGTCAAAACACATTGCTTGTCCATCACCGCTGCATGTAAAAACTAAATATTGAACAAAAATAACAAGGTTAAAAAAACACAAAATAAAGTAAAAATATTAATACAAAGTATATTATACATTAAGTACGTACATGCAGTATACATACCTATGCCATTAGCATATTTGATAGAGCTAACTGTATGTTCATGACCTTTATACACTCGTGTACAGTCACCAAAGTCTAGGACCCAGGATCGACCAGTGTGATCAGAACTGCCTGTATAGAGAATCTTATTTACTACCTATATACAGGAAAATAAATGAATATAAAATATTTTTTATGATGGATTCATATTTCCATTAGATGGATAGATGGATTCATATTTCCATTAGAAATATGAATTCATCTATCCGTCAATCAATCCACTCATCCATACACCCATAAGCACTTATCAATCCAACAAATCCATCCACTCATCCATCTATCCATCTATACATCCGTCCATCCATCCATCCTTCCAATAATATATTACAATACTTATAATCACTCATATATAAATTTATGCATCTTAGCATCAAGATGCTCATTTGACGATTCAGGGTCTGATTCATCCATTGATCCATCCATCTAACATCAACACACCCATCCATCACCCACTCACTCACCCATCCACCCACCCATCCATCCACCCCATCCATCCACCCACCCATCCATCCATCTACTTATCGAGCCCTCCTCCATCCATCCACCCACCCACCCATCCATCCATCAATCTTCCAGAACTTTTTTATAAGAACTCTACAAGATGTCCACTGCTAAGATTAACATAAAGAACCTGGACTACTTTAAGTTCAAGAAAATAGTCCTGGACGGTAACAGAGATGACTACGCCAGTTGCAGTAAAGAGGTCAAGGCCTTGTGTGACTCCGTACAGACCTTGACCTTCAGGGACGAAGAGTTCGACGAGGCCACTGACCGAGCCAGGTAGTTGAGGAAGCCCCCATGAATTTTGGTTACTTTTGGCACCATATTGGCAACATACCTCGGGTGACAAAAGTCACCAAAGGCATCATGACTTTTGTGTATGCCGCTTAAATACTTATTTTTGGTTTATGGATTTTTATATACCGACTTTTAGTATATGAAAATTTATATACCGAGTTTTAGTATAATTTATATACTGACTTTGAATGTCTCTAAATGTCTCTATCTCTCTCTATTGTCTCTGTCCTCTTCCTCTCTATATGTCTCTTGCTAATGTCTCTAAATGTCTCTATCTTTATTTATTATCTGTTTAATGTCTCTAAACGTCTCTCAAATCGTCAGGTTCGACGAGATCTGCTCCCTCTACCGTCAGATTATCGCCAGCAAGCGCATCGAGCCACTCGACATGCGCCTCAAGAGCGGCTGGTGGGGTGGCGCTACCCCTAACGAAAAAACCACCTACTCGGCAGGTAAAATTAAACCCGGGGCCTTGCTCGAGACCCTCGCCGCCAAGGCCAGGGATTGGTCCGCCAGGCATGGTTCCCCCGCCAGGGGCGGGGCCTCAGCGGAAAGGGATCTAGAGGGGGCAGGGTTTTTTATTTTTAAGCACAGGGAGCATCAGTGTTTTCAGATGGTGGAGAGGGCGGAAAATATTTTTCAACGTTGCGGGGATTTGTTGAAGGGGGCCTACGAGGGGAGTCCGGTGGGGGTGACGGAGCCCCTCGCGGCGTTGTTTGTGATATCGGGGGCCGGTGATTGGGATTTTTATTACGTTCCAGTTTCGGTGAAAGGTTAGAAATTGGGTTTTTTTTAAGAAATTTTAAGACGATTTGTTAGAAGAACAGTTATGAGAGTAATTTGTTTTATCCTAGTTTATTTTGGTGATGTGGATTATTTCAAAGATTTAACTACAATATTTATCAACTTTTATTTATTTATTATTATTATTAATTATTATTTCTGAACTAAATAATGGTGTTAAATGATGTCTTAAAAGTTAGCAAGGACCTACTTTTAAAGTATTTGAAATGATCTAAAATATTATCTTATTACTTGAGCTTAGTAGACATACAGAAAAGAGTTTGCTGTTTACAAAAGGTTGATTTAATTTTACTATTCGTATTCGATCAACAATTCGGCCTAATACGAATAGTTAATTTAAGTCGCAATTCGGTACTGAATATTCGAATCTACTATTCAGTCCAGCCCTATTCTTTTTTATTTTTTTCAGACGACGACCGTTTTTTGCGAATCTTAGAAAACGACCTCCTGCTAAAACATGACTCGGTCTGGCCTCGGGGCCTCAACTTCTCCCTCCGTCTCAACTCCCTCCTGGAGGTGACCGAGTTCCGTCGGTCCTGCGTCCGCCACCGCTGGCCCCCCGAGGCCGAGAGGGGGACGACGGGAGCCCAGCTGCCCGGGTTGGATCTCGGGAGATTGAGGGGGCAGGTCGCGGAGGGTAGGGAGGGAGAGACGGGGGGTGTAAGGGGGGGAGGAGGGAGGGAGGAAGAAGAGGTAATGGATGGTAGGTAGTTAGATTTATAAAAAAATAGATTTTTTTTGTTGTTAGAGAAAATACACCAATAATATTAAAATAACAATACGCTTCTTTAGATATGAAATAAGTAGACTTTATGTAAATTTAATCATTTAAATGCACCTCTTTTTTGTTTGTTTAACATTTATCTGAATAAATACAGCTGTAATAGTCTCTCTCTCTCTCTCTCACACACACACACACATATTTGGTCTTTTTCTCTACCTCTCTCCCTCACTATTCCTCTCTCTCTTTCTCTTTCACTCATTATTGAATCAATAAATTAATTAATAAAATAATAAAATATCAAATACAACTTGTACCTCTGAATATTATTTATTTATCAATTTATTCAAAAATTAACACCTATTTATATTTCAAGGGGCCCCACACCCCTCTACCGCTCCCAAACCTAAACCTACCCCCCGTCCCACCACCCCCCGTGTCCCCCCCTCCAAACCCCGGCCAGATTCCGCTCCCCAGCCCGCTCCCGCTACCACCCCCCAGCGGTCTAAAACCCCCGTAATTCCAGACCCCCACAAGTCCAAAACAACCACCCCAGGGAAGTCGGGCACCGAAGGGCGACCCCAAGCCGCCGCCCTGGCTGCCGAGAAGGCCCGGGCCGCTCGGGCCGTCAACGGGAAGGATACGTGGACCCCAGAGGAGGGGGAAAAGAGTCAAATAAGCTCCCAAAAATTGGAAAATTTACAAAAAGAAATTGCCACAAGTTCTCAAAAAGATAATGATGCTAATCAAGACGGAAATGTTGAGAAATTAAATGGGGGCAGGGGAGAGGGAGAGAAGGGGGAAGGGAAGGGAGAGAAGGGGGAGGGAAGGGAGGGGGAGGGAGGGGATGATGATGTCAGGCCAGTGGGGGTATTAAAAAGGTCGAATACTTTTACATATTCGGATAATGAAGATACATAGGGTTTTTTAAATTTGGGGTTCATTATAATTCTGCTTCAGCTTCTGTAGATTTATTTTATATAATATGATAAATTATTTATAGTAATGGGTTACAATTGGCCCCGAATACATTAACCCGACAAAACGGTCCCGAATACATTAACCCGACAAAACGGTCCCGAATACATTAACCAGACAAAACGGCCCCGAATACATTAACCGAACAAATCAGGGCCGATTTGTCGGGGCCGATTTGTCGGGGTCGATTTGTCGGGGCTGATTTGTCGGAAAAATTTCTCATATGTGATACGGTGTGTTGAATTTATTTTGCATTTGATTGTATATAGTGTAATTTATTAAATTATTAACACACTGTTTTTTTCTTTTGTTTTAAAATTCACTTTCATGTCAATTAATCAATTAATGAATTAATCGTAAAATTAATAATAAATTAATCGTTTAATTAATTAATCTATCAATCAATTTTACAAAAAAATTATTAAATATTTAATATAAAAAACTAAAAAGTATAAAAACTAAAAAGACAATTTGTTCAATTATTCTTATCTCAGAAATTTCCATTTTAAAATATTTTAACAACGGGCTACAAAACCCCCCTTTCACCCCCTAGACATAAAAATATTTTCACTCCTCTAAACAGGGGTAACAACCCCTCATTTTTCCGCTCCCCCGGCAATACAGGGTCATCCAGGCACCCCCCTGATGGAATTATTTCACGTACTCCAACTTCCAATTTTTATGCGCCTCTGGGTACGCATCGTGCTGAATCAACTTGGCTCCATTACTCGGGTCAGCATTTCTAATGGTCAGCGCGAACCCGTCCTCGTTTACTATCATCTGACCCTTGACCTTCCAGCGGCCCCCCTTGTGGTGGGTCGAGAAGGGATGCAGCTCGAGGCCCGAGAGGTCCCCGACGCGGAGTTCCGCGGCGACTGGGGAGCGGCGTTGACGGGGGAGAAGGAGTTGGGCAAGGGCAAGCTCGAGAAGTTCTCTTCTCCCTGAAAGAGAGTGAAAAATAATGTTTGCCAAAAAGGGTCCGATAGATAGGCCCCGATTTAATAATTATTTATTAATTTTATTAATTCATATTTAGTCATTTTATTTATTTGTTTATTCTAAGGGTTAGGGTTTTGATTCGGGTTGGGGTTAACATTGAAGTTTGGGTTAAGGTTTTTAAATGAATTGACTGGGTTGTTTGTTGGATTAATGTATTCGGGATGGTTTTGTCGGGTTAATATGTTAGGGCCGTTTGTCGGGTTAATATGTTTGGGCCGTTTTGTCGAGATACCATAGAGTATGAAATAACTATGTTCATAATATTATGTAGTTTGTTGTTTAACGTCACATCAGCACAAAAAAGGCACGTTGTAAACTTGTGAATGCCGCTGCGATGTCTTTTCGTTTGTTACATACTAAGAAAATAAATATATTACTGTTATGATAAACAATGTATCAATAAATAACAAACAATATATAAACAATAGATAATTCCTAAACCATAAATGTACTGGACAAATACTACAATAGACAATATATACACAATATATGAAACCATAGAAAACAAGCTATTGAAAGAATTATCAATAATGTTTTATTTACTATACGCCCACCCCCCGCACATATAAAGTTAAATTCTTGAAATCCCTTACCGAGAGCGCTGTCAGTGAACTCCATGTCCCTCTCCACCGCGGACCTTATAAACATATCCTCCCCCATAACCCACAACTGGCTTGTGTCCTGGGTGGGGTCCCCTCTTTTTTCCCACATTTGGATTTTGACCCCCTCCAAAGGGACGTCCTTAGGGGGAATCTCAATGACTTTGTTGTTGAAGAGACTGACGATGTAAAAGTTTTTCCTGAAAATGGTATGACAAGATAATTCGTCTTTTGGTAATGATATTTGATTTAATGGTGTGGCAAGATAATATGTCAATTTGTGTAATGATATTTGATCTACAGATATTTGGTCTGCCAACATTTGATCTACTACGACATTTGATCTACTATGACATTTGGTCTACTATGACATTTGATCTACTATGACATTTGGTCTACTATGACGGTTGGTTTTCTATGACATTTGGTATACAATGGAATTTGTTGTACTATGACCTTTGGACAACCGACATTTGATCTGATACGACAGTTATATAAAACAACATTAAGATTATGGTTAGGGTTAGGCTTAGGACAGGGTTAGAGACATTAAATTCATTGACATTTGGTCTACAAACATATAAACTGCAAAATATGTGGGTTACGGTAAGATTAATAGCAAGAGCTAATGGTCAGAGCTAAATTAGGGTTAGAGTTAGGGTTTGAGCTAAATTAGAGTTAGGACTAAACTATAGTTAGTACTAGAGTTAGGGTAAGTGTAGACCAAATGTCAGTAGTCTTAAAGTCGTCGACCAAATAAAATACTTTAAGCAATTTTTATGACCAGAAATTAAAAGGACTCACTGATTGAAACTTGGCATCAACTTGGCAAAATCAGACTAATTCATTTTTTCAAATCTTAGAGGGTGGGGCGGGTGGAATGGAGGTGGATACAAAAATATAATACCCGATATTAGCAGAATAATCTTCAGTTCCTGCTTGGCTGGTTGTGACCCCGTGAATCGATGGACCCCCGTGGTCTGAGGGTCCCCCAGGGCCCGAGGGTCCGCCGTGGTCGGAGGGTCCGCCGTGATCGGAGGGTCCGCCGTGGTCAGAGGGTCCGCCGTGGTCGACAGGACCCCCAGGGCTCGCCGGACTGCCGTGGTCTGTCGGTCTTCCTGGGCTCGTGGGGCCGATGGGGTCGATGGGGCCGGCAACTTGATCTAAATAATTGAAATCAATGCATATCGAAATAAAATTGATTCTTTTTGTTTAATCGTTTAAATTGAGGTCATTGATACATTCATCCATCGATCCATCTATTCAGCTCTTTCAATTTCATTCATCCATTTATTCATTCATTTATTCATCCATTCATTCATTTATCCATTTATTCATCCATTTATTCATCCATTCATTCATCCATTTATTCATCCATTTATTCATCCATTCATTCATCCATTTATTCATCCATTTATTCATCCATTCATCCATTTATCCATCCGTCTAATGCATTCAGAAGATTCTTCATCCATCTATCCATTCTGTTTAATCTTCCATCCATCCACCCACCCATCCATCCATCCACCCACCCATCTACCCATCCACCCACCCACTCACCCATCTATCCATCCATCCATCCATCCATTCAGCCACCTCCCGCCCCTTAATTAAAAAACTATTAACCAGGCTTCTTCGATAGCACCACACTATTCCCTTCCCCTTCTTCCGGCGGTGCATTTCCGGTTCCGCTTTGATCCACCTCGCACTGTTCCTCCCTCAAACTTCTGCAATTTTCTTCATTTTTTTCATTCAGTCTCTCGAAAAGGGCGTCGATGGCCCCCTCTAGATTACGTTTGGAAAATTTTCGTTTAAATTCCGCATTGACAGACGCGTGATAGATCTGCTCGACCTCTGATTGGTCGTAACTTTGAACATAGCCGACCAATAGGAGAAGAGAAAAGAAGGCGAGTAGCGTAGGCATGCTTGCTGTAAAAATTAATAATTACATTATATTATGAAATATTATACAGTGCGATATAATATTATACAATATTATGCAAATTTACGAAGTTATTATATATTATCATACTGTATAATACTGCATCATACAGTATAACACTCCATAAATTTGCATAATACTGTATAACATTGCATAGTAGTATATAATACTGTATGATACTGTATAATGTTGTATACAACTGTATAACATTGCATCACATATACAATGTTATACAGCATTATGCAATATCAAAATGTATTTAAAATTTTATACAATATTATATAGTATATTATATACAATGTTGCGTAATATTATGCAATATTGTTCAATCTTATACAATATTGAACAACATTATGCAGTATAATGCAATATCATACACTATAAATTTATTACCTATTTATTTACCTATATTGAAAGTTGCTTAAGAAAAAAAGCAAATGCAAAAAAAATCTAGAAAGTAAGAATGTGTTTAATGCTGCGATCCACAATACAATAGCCGCGGCAGGCGG
>JAQIXG010005795.1:0-11058 GCA_034700105.1 Oconnorella tubifera
CCACCTGCCCCACCTGCCCCACCTGCCCCCGCTGCGGGTGGGGCAGGTGGGGGGACTGAGGGGGTAAGGCCTGAGTCAAGGGGGAGTGGAAGTGGGGGTATGGAGCATGAGCCCCCTACTCAGAGGCATCATCATACACATCATCACATGCATGTGTTGGGTCATTCTATCTATCCTGTCTTCAGTAATGACGGTAGGTGTAGTATATTAATCTTTATTTAATTCTCTAATTGTTTTTAGGGACATGCAGAATTTATATCCAAAAATTAAGTTTTGAAGAAAATGTAATTTATATAGTGTAGGGGCAAATGTTGATATCTAATACTGTATGCTTATTATAAGATGTTTTTTGTATTTTTTTCAGCCGCAATTCTGGCGTCACAACAAGCAGCATCTACCGCCTGCCCCGCTCTACCAAGGCCACCATATTTAGGAAAATAAGTTTTAATTTGTGTGGAACTTTTTGATCAGCGGTGTGTGAAATCTAAATTTTAAAAAGATCTCATTGGATGTATTTGAAAGCTAGACGATATTTTAATATGTCTTGGATGTAATTTGGCTTGTGACGAGTTTTGATGAAAAATAGACTATAAATAGATTAGACCGATTACAAATGAGGGGTGCAGTTTATTTAAGAATAACATCTAGTATATTGTCATCAGCGAATTATTTGCGAAGATGTACAGTTGAATTAGGAGCATTGCCAAAGGGTGCAGCAAGTTAGCGGAATTTTGTGAGATTAGTATTGGTTATAGAGCCTGGTAATCTTAATAAAATGATTACCGTATGGGATTATCTGGTAATCCTGGTAAACTTTGTCGTGTTGTTGAAATATCTTTATGCATCTTTTATCGCAATTGAGTATTTGGATTGTCCTTATCTGATGTTTTAAGTTACCGTAATGATTAATTCGTTTATTAAGGAATTAATTTACGGTATCTGTCGTAATTAACATTAACTTAATTAATGATAAGTAATATTCTTAACATTAATTATAACTACTATTAATTAATAATTAAGTTCTAGTTAAGTGAAGGTTACTGCCTCTTTAACTCCAGTAATTGTTTTGCAAGAATTACTGTTCAGAATTAACATTGTTCATTTATTAACTCATCATATGATTAATTAACAACACGGGACTCTTGCGTTTTTGATCATTTCTGATCAATAATTAGGAACTGTTCGAGTAATTTGTCAACTTCATTTGTAAATTTTAGTTAAAGTAGTGAAAATTAAAATACGAGTACATTAGGCCAAGTTTAGATTTTCGATATTTAGGCCTTTTCGGAATATCTATTATTATTAATATTTAGAATATATCTATTACTGTATAGATATTGTGTGACATGATTCTACTGTACATTTTTTACTTTACGACTGTAGATGTTCACTTTTTTGTAGAAAATTAGTCTTGAATTTGTTAGATCAAGTACAATGCAGTATATTTAGACACATATTTTGTATAGATTCATATATGAAACTTTATTTTTCCAGTTAGTCTAAGTTGTGGATTAGTTTAAGAATGATTTTGAACTTAAATTTCGATTGAAAGTGAAATTTGTATTTAATTGACTGTTTATTCGCTTTGTGCATTTGATAAGAAGTTAAAACTTTCAGAAACCGGTATTCGTTTTATAGGATTGTATACTTAGCTGTATTTCTACTGAGTTCATGGTGTTCTTAATTATTATAATCAATTAATGATGCGCATGAAAATATCTGTACTTAAAATATAACAAATGACAAAGTAATATTTAGTTAAGTCCTTTGTTCGCTAACTTTATAACATCTTTAGTTTTCTAATAACAGTTCAATGTTTGAATTGTATGCAACATTATTACATTAGAAACTCTGTATACTCAGTGTTTGTGGTTATCTCTATAATTGAACAGAAATGAAACGATTACTTTTTAATTTTTAAAAGAAACGAAGCTTTCGACCAGACTGAATTTGAATAATTTAAACATTTGATCTATAAAAGCCCAATTAATAGTGATTTTCACAGGGTGCGCCAATTGACACCCTAACAAAAATGCGATAACTTGGTTAAGATTATAGACGCGTTTATAACATAGGTTTCACAAATCTACAGTATACTTGTATATAAATGCATCTTTTATTCACTCAAAAAACAGTACAAACATAATGAATATACTTGCAAAATAATGTAATTATAACTTGGAACTATAATGTAACTAGCAAAATGTAAATTGAAAATGAGAGAGAGCAATTTTCGATAAATGTGAATTTACACTCAGGATCAGTAATTTAGACTTTGAACTATAATGAACTCCAAGGTTAAGGTAATGTTGATATTTGTATTATATTTGTATTTATAAGCTAAGTTAATATAATTCATGTAATTATCATCAAGTCGTTTAACTTATGCTTTGTGTTCTACTGAATTGTTCTGAAGTTACTAGCATATAAAAGTGGTTTCTAATATTATTATTATTTAATAAAAGTATGTTCAAATTTGAGATTACAAGGGGTCGAGTTAACTCGCCTAACTGCAACTCGCCTACTGGAAATCTCGCCAACAAAAATCTGGCCAAAACAGAAAGTCGTCGATATATCAGTATGATTAGATTAACTCAATATTAGTTTACACACATTGACTATTTGTACTTTTTGTGTTATTCAGGTAAAAATACTTTTCTTTGCAAAAAGTCGCGAGTTGGTTGGTAAATCTTCATCAAGCCTCGAGGTGCCCAGCGTGCTGTCAGGATCTTCCCTACTTGAGCACATCATTGATGGTTTCCCCTGGTTTGTTAATCTTTCACTTTTATGAAATCATTTATTAGGTTGTGTTAAGGCCAATTGATCATTCATTGCTAGTGCTATATACATATAAATCATTATCTGTCAGTAAATTATAACCTTTTCTGTGCCTTATGGTAAAGTAAGCAACTTGGAAACAAGTTTTACTGTGTTTTTCAATGAAATTTTTACTTAATATCAATTCGTTACATTTTGCATATCTAAAGAGAACCACGATCCTACAGTGGCATTATTACTTTATTTCATTTCTTGTAGCTTAGAAATAATACGCAACAATATCTTGCTATCACTCAATGAAGAATACGTAAATGAAAAAGATGAGCTTATTACGCTCCAATCAGGGGATGAGATAGCCGTTATTCCACCAATCAGCGGAGGTTAAAAGGTAGTATTTATCCTATTTTTATTTATCCTAGATTATAATCTTTGGAATGGACAGTTGGGCATTTATGCTGTTTAGTATAAGTGTGTGATATTGTACGATAAATATATTTTGTTTTTTCTATTGAATCGTAGTATCAACTCGATCAAGATGGATCATATTAGGATTTCTACTGATCATCTCAGTGTTGAAGAAGCCAGTAGCTTGGTGACTTGTTCTACCGCGGGTGCTATTTCTATGTTTATTGGTAGGACGTGTTAAATTATTTAATCTATTTTATATATATATATTACAGTTATATTACTAATTTAAATTAACTCTTTTTCAATTTGCCTTCATGTTCTTAATCTCATTGGTGTTACTTTATTAAGTCTCAAACTGTTTTTTATCACTCTGTATCTAAACTCGCTGGTTACATTAAATAGTTGTGCTGATGTGACGTTAATATGCAAATAATTTACAGGAATAACGAGGGATAATTTTGAGGGTAAAACGGTGTTAAGTTTGGAGTACGAGGCTTATGAGCCGATGGCAGTGAAAGAGTTGAGAAAGATTTGTGATGAAGTGAGGGGGAGGTGGGGCATCACTCATATTTGCATCATGCATAGACTCGGGTCAGTCTAGATTTATTGTAACTGAAATTCTTTTATCTTAAATTGAACTAACGTTCAATTTTACTTTTTGTTGAATAATATGACTAGTTGTTCTGCAAGAGTTTACTGTAATGTCATTTTTCTGTATTTTTTTTGTGTATTTTTGCTTCTATACTTGTATAAATCCTCACTCTGTATGTTTATGTCTGTTTGTGTGTCCATCTGTCTGTCTGTTGGTCTCCGGGTTTACCTGTCTGTCATCTATTTCTCCATGTGTCTGTCTGTCGTTGTGAATCGCACGATTATAATCATCACAGAACTAACTAAAATATGTCAATTCTATCAAGCATCACATCAAATTTATACAATCAATTTTCTATCAAGTAAGTGATAGAAAAAGAGCATTTATTCAAGTATATAAACTTAAGTAAATACTCTTTTTTTGATCACTTATGAAGTGATCTCTCTATCACTCTCTTTATAGCCTGGTTCCAGTAACAGAGGCGAGTGTAGTGATTGCTATATCTTCTTCTCATAGGAAGGACTCTTTGGAGGCCGTTCATTTTACCATCGATGCTCTCAAAGCCACTGTGCCTATTTGGAAAAAGGTATCATCATGTCAAATGTCTGTTTTTCATCTTTTTCTGTCAGAGATTTTATTTATTTAGAAGTATAGAAGCATTACATTATGCCATTTATAACTTGCTGATTGAATGATAATTTGTTTTAAATCTAGCTGCTCTTTCAGTGTTGTTTAGTTGATGTTTGCTCTATAGCTAAGTTAGTTTATTTTAGGCATTATATTATTTTGATTGAATCTGCACTTTAGGAAATGTATAAAGATGGTGAATGTTCATGGAAAGAGAACGCCGAGTGTGAATGGAAAACCAAATCATCATCATAACGATTTTCATTTCATTTTGAAAAGTATATAAAATATTAATTATATTTCTAATATAACATCTATTGTTATATTGAATAATTTTTATACTAGTTGTTCAACATCAAATGTGGCCCTTAAAGAAAGTAGGGTAAACTGTTGAAAACTGAAGTATGGAGGGAGAATACAAACAACGGACTTTATTGTGTATTAGTAATTTGATCAAGAACGATCTATAAGGAGCACTGTGACTGGTGGCTTGGTTGTGCAGTTTGAGATATTGCAAACTTCATACTTGCGTACTTTCAGATCAAATGAAATCTTAGATTTTCATACACAACTATATTGAATTATACTTGAGTTTTGTTTAAATATACAGTATTGAGTTTTCTGTTTATGATTTATGCTGGCAGTATTACCATTAGTTCTATTTTATTTGTTCTTGTCCGCTTGTTTATAAAGTTAACAAAAATAACTTTATAAACAAGCACTTTTTTAAATATTCACAACTTTTTATTCAGTTTTCTTCCTTAATAATATTCCCTGTAGTATTATTTGTAATCCAGGTGTGCGTGTAACTTCTTGTACATTGTGGGTACATATTATATTTTAAAGAAAATATTACAAGTATGATCTGCTAAGCAATTTAATAACGACATTACAAAACAACACTATGATAGTAACAAACAGTGACGACTAATAGATATTTATGGATGGAGAGTGAATAACGGAAAAGAATTTACATGTTGAAATTGATTTATACCATAAATGTAAAACGTTTGATAGCAACTGCGTCAATTCAAGTAGTAAATATTGAGCGCTATAAAAAGGTGTCGTTTTAATATGAAGGAAGATAAGTTTATATTGCTATTTCAACTTTCCAATTAAAACTCGACTAAATACATAACACATAAAAATACACGAAATAAAAATAGTGAGCTTAAGTGTAACATGGGAATGTTGACATATCAATGCTATCTGACATTAATCTCAAAGGGCCAGGGGTAGTAATAAATTTTTAAAATCCACGATGTATCCAGTCAAGTAATGTCAACTTAAATCAAGAACCCAAAAGATAAAAGTTATGAATTCCTTTATATAAAAACAAAATGGCACTAAACATTAAAATTAATGACTATATATCATTCATATACAACATCGAGTCAGAGCTATATAATTAAGCACCTTGCTAAAGGGTGCAGCAAGTATATAAATAGTCTCATTATCAACTAACCACAATGAAAAATAGACAATTATGTATTAGCATAACGATTTCATCTCTAATTCAATCTAATATTGTGAGATTTTATATGATTAATATTTCTACACAGTTACACTAACGCTACTGATTACTACAGAAACTACTGGTAATATCAATATCAAAGTAAAATAATTAACAGCAGCGATAACAACGAACACGAGACATTAACTAAAGATTTACAGTCAAAAATACATCGGTTAAAATATACAAGGTTTTTATCAAGTTACAGTTGTAGTACTTACAGATTTAGATAATGGTGACTAGCGTGTCAAAAAGTTAAACAAATTGAACTCGATTTAATACTAGACAGAGACTCGTAACATTTGCTGCAAGTTGATGCAAAAATAGCATTGAACGAAATAATATGTGACAAGAATTTATCGCTAAACAAAATATAGTTAACATAGAATATGAAAATAAAACGTACTATGCAGATTATAATGCTAAAGGGTGCAGCGCATCGGATTAATATAATGTATGCCGTTTAAATCGAGTCGAGTTAAAAAGATATAGTTTTAGCAAAAGTGAAAATAATTTAGACAAAATTTCATCCCTCAACTTTCAGCTCGGGTCCAATTCTTATTTTAAGCGACGATATAGTTCTAAAATCTGACTTATAAAACCAAATGATAATTATACAATAATTACTCGTATAAATGCGCGAACAAAAATGAATCAAATATTCCACTATGCAGGTGGTATTTTAAATGAACAACAATCACAACTTTGTTAAAACACAACACCTTTTTATTGCTACTAACAACTAATACTAAAACAAGCGCTCTACACTCAACAAAGTGCAGCAAAAGTGGCAAGCAAAAGTGCAACATTTGATCCATGTACAAAAACAATACGGGTTGTGTAGCAGAGGTATGCAAATGAACATCATACTTTTCTGCCATACGGGGTTTGTATAAAAGATACAGTATGATACGCAAAAACGAGCAGGTACGACTGATACATCGATGGAGCAAATGTATTTGGCTTGAAATAAAAACAACAGCAGAAATACTAACCGCAATAACTTACAACAAACGGATAAATGCGGTGATGCGTTAAAACTGTAAACTTGCAAGTTTAGTAAGAAATTAAATATTCCGCAAAGAAGGTTTATATTCAATGATAAGCTACACCGGTTTTCTGTCGTAATAATTACTGATTAATTTTCATCCGGTAATCGATAGAAATATTTTAGCTCATAAATATTGCGATGTTCTTGTAATACGGACAAATAACAATAACAAATTTTTTTAATAACTTCTTTACAGCTGTAACTCAGTGGTATTAGGACAGTAAATAGCATTCTACTTTGAAAATCAGAAACAAATATTATATATGTAGGAATCTAGTTTACAAAAAACGAGTGACTAGTTTAATCATTTAATACTAAATAAAATACATTATCATAAAGTAAAATTCATTCCTATCAGCTGAAGTTATAAAACAATAAAAAAACGCACGCGACTCGATTCTTCGTTTGAGAAACGCGATGATGATTGAACATTTACGGTATATGTAAAAGCTGCTCAGCTGTAAAATTATGACTGAAACTGATCGAGTTGTAACACATTATTAAAACAAGAATAATATACTGAGAAATAACATCTGATTATAGTGAATATATATATATATATATATATATATATATATAAGTATTGCGCGTTGTAAATACCAGAAATAAATACAGAAAATAACGCATTAAAATGAAATTAAAAAGATTTAAATGCATCAACATAGAAACGTTACAATGCAAATTATTTATTAATAATTCTAGATAAAATTAAGCGGTGTAGCGGTCAAATTGTAAGTTTATTGGTTCACTAGAGCTTAACGTCACATCAGCACAAAAGGATCTATTTAAATAACGGATTCAATTGTATAATATAAACATAAATTTGTATAAAATAAATATCGAATAAATGTCGATTTTCTTGGTACCCAAAACCCAACTGATGAATGACAAAGTTGTAGAATTACTAAATTGTAATTACGTATCGTCTCACAGTATTGTATTGATATTCTTTAAGGAATGTAATACACAAAACCTTATTAGTATTTAAACTGTAGAATATGTAAATTTCATTAATTTGAATTTAAAAGAATAACTTCATACTTTTTAATACGTTTTCTGAAACATTTAAGTTACAAAATTCATCTTCACTTATCTAATAAATTATATATTATACACACGATGAATTCACACAGAAAACATTCTTCTCGACTATCTCAGAACCTCCGAGATCAATTAAATCGTCAAAAACTGAATCATCACCCAGACTTCCACAAGACACTTGTCGCAGAGCAAACTCCAGCTGTAAACTTGTCTTTAAAATAAAGTCGCTTTTACTCTGGAGCCAAATCAACGACAATCTTTACGTAGGTGACGGGAAAGTATCCGGTCAGTCCATGAATGGAACCCTCCAGCCAGTTCTCATCGATACGGGACACAAGTTGGATCATGTCCCCCTCCTTGAATCCAAGCTCTCCCTCATTCTCTGCGTCAAAGTCATACAGAGCCTCACAGCAGGGCTGTTTAGGGGCTGCGGCTGCGTGGGAACCTGAAATAATAGCGCAAATATCGGATGTTTAGTTGAAAAGTTTTATTAATTAGTATGGTTTTGTTTACTTGAAGAAAAAAACAGTAAATTATTCAAGTTAACCATAAATCTGATATTATTCATCAATCGTTCACTCAATCTTTTTAAGTCAAGAGATAGAAATGTGTGAATGAAAAACCTAATGTTTCTCAAAAACCGAATGTTTCTCATTCACAAGAATGAAACCTAAATTTAAACCTAAAGAAACCTATAATTGAAACCTAAATATAAGTTCATACTGTTTATAAAGTACTAAATCAGTAATTGAAAAGATTGTATAATGTGTATATAAAGTTATCAAGCTACATTCAGAATTACAATCAGTCAACACATTTAATCAAATCTTTAACACTCAGTGTAAAAAATCATATAAAAAAAGTATATAAATGAACAAAATAAAGGAAAAAGTTACAAAACTTGAGCAAGAATCTTCAATAAAAATCTAACGAGAAACTTGCACTGATTTAGAATCAATATTTTAAAAGCATGGGTGAAATTTTTATCATGGTACCATCGTAATGCAAAAACTCAGTAAAGTATGTAGAAATTCATTCGATATTATTTCCAAAATAAAACTTAAAATATAGAGCAATATCTAATACACAGATTAAAAAGCATGAAATTATGAAAATAAAGACAAAATCTGACATGCAATAAATACCTGCATTGTGTAGATTCTCTGTATAAAACAATAAAATACAATGTATAGTTTGTATTTAACATTATTAGCAATTCACACTGTTCACACTTCATACTGTTCACACTTCACATTTTAATATACAAATATTGCTAATATTATACGATTATTTCATACTAATCATTAATTTTCAGAAATATTTACTGAATATAACCTCATTATTATGCTAACAATGATATAAAATTATTCAAATTTATAAACTCAAAAACTCACAATTTATATCTAACCCCCCACCCCCCCTACACAAACTTAGATCCCCTACCTATCATTTATAACTTAATTAAAACTCAAATGTGGCTTACATACCTCTTGATGACGATGCCAGATTTGGTTTAGCCGCGTGAAGTCCGTAGCTTGCCGGATCAGAGATGTCAAACTCATGATTGGGTGACTTGTCTGCTCTACTGATGGGAGTGACTCTCTTTGGAACATGCTCCTTGCGCGGCCTACTGGAGGCTTCTTCACATCTGTGAGACACGTAAATCACGTACATAATGTGAAAGATGGATTTTATATGTGTGTGATACTTTAACAGAAGTATAAGATTACTTTATGAAGTTAAGTTTAGAAGTATATGAATACTTTAAAATATGCAGTGACAGGGTGATTTGAGTTAAATATAGTTAAATAGTTAATGGTTTAAAAGAGTAAAACAGTTGGTAATTAAATAAATAGAGAGTTCAGAGTTAAACAGTTAAAAGTTAAGCAGTTAATAGTTAACTAGCTCATAGTTAAATAAATAAATAATTAGTGATTAAATAGTTATATAGTTAATAGTTGTCTAGCTGCATATTTAAGAAAAAATAAATAGAATAAGAAGTTAAAAAGATAGATAGAAAGATAGAAATTTACTTCATTTTAAGCGCATCCATCAGAGTCGAAAGTATTTCTCCGGATTGTTTATGATACTGTAACTCCGCTTCTATGAAAGCTGATAATTGTAAAACTTGTTCCGTCTAAATTAACAACAAATACAAACGTATCGTTCGTTTACGCTTAACGTCACATCAGCACAAAAATGCTACTAAATAAAAAAACATTATGATTAGAAATGAAAAAATGATGCCTTCATAATGTTTTTATAAAATAATTAGAAATGATTACTACTGATATAAATATTGACTAGGATCTATTACACAATAATTAAAATCATCATCATCATGAAGATGCTTATCAAAATGATAACAATGATTAATGATGATAATAATGAGTATATAGCTCACATCATTATCGAGTAAATTATGCATGGCAGTCTCAGCCAATAGTTTGCTCTCTTCAAATTTCTCCTCAGCGAATCGGATTTCTTCTTCTACCGTAGGCGCTAAAAATAGAAACATTACATAAACATAAAAATAAAATAATTAATCAAATAATGAACAAATCAAAGAAACACGAAATAAAGCAAATTTGTGCAAAATATTCTTGAATCATTAATCATCAGTTATATTTTATCAACATTGTATCTAAATATATTCATTTTTTTATTTAATGTCACATCAGCTCAAATAAGCGATGTATTTGAATTATTTGTTAGAAAAAAGTTGAGTCGTATAATTGGATGTAAAATTACCGAGTTTAAATCAACAATTGCTTGTCTTAGTAAAGATAATGGCATAATTACACCACACTTAATTTCATTATGCAATTAAATTACTTTGTTTAGTGCTGATGTGACGTTAAGAAGCAAGAATATAAACAATCTATTTGTAATGATGTAATGTATAGTATATACAGATAGATACCAGTAGTATATACATATATATATCATTAATATAACATATATAATATTATGTTATATAATTAAATAATATAATATCATTTAATAACTACAAAGCAATCAAAGATGATGACAATTTGAACAATTATT
>JAQIXG010005796.1:0-11056 GCA_034700105.1 Oconnorella tubifera
CGTTGTCTTTATTTGGATTATTTTGAACGATTTTTCAATTATTAGAAAGAAAATGACAACAAGTATTATTTATTTCATATCAAAATTTTTAACTACTACTTACAAACAATACTTGGACTATATTTTGATTATACCCCCCCCCCTCCTCCTCCTTTCCCACATAGACAAATCATATGCTTATCCTGGATCCCCACACTCCCCTCAATGCCTACACATACTTTATTTAAGGGGGAGGAGGGGAGGGGGCGTAAATAAATTTATAATTTATTTAATTCTACAATAAATGTCTTTATACTTTCAATGCTGGAGGAATTATAACCCTAATAACCCCCTCTTATCTACGACACTAAACAGTATTTATTGTTATTGGTATATAATATATTTTGATTGCACTGGATAGGCACTATATATTCATTTGAAAACTTTTTTCTTTAATTAAATGATTGAATTATTTGAATTATTTTAAAACAAAAAGTTAAATTGAATCCTTTTTTACTGTTGTTGCTTTGATTGTATAAATGGTTGTCATAGTGATGTCAAGAACTAAAACAAGCTTCTCAATTTGTCGTTCCATTGAGAATTTAACCAAACCGACCAGAGTTTTAACCAAACATTCAACCCAAAGAAACACGCCTTAAAGCTACTTGACTTTTAACCTTGCTTACTGTGCCTACAATGCTTGCAAGGTTACAGTTATTCAATGCGACTATTTTTTATGATTTGTTCATGTAACTTTCCTATTTATTAATTTATATCAGTATTTTAGTCGTGGATCTGGGGAGCGAGTGGGGGGGGGGGGGTTAAATCTATGGTATGCGGCCGGGTAAATAAATAAATATAATATTGCGAATTATATTTATTTTGCTCATTTTGTTTTATAGAGCCGAGAAGAGTAATGACGTCGATTGAAGGAAATATTTAGCTTCTGGATAAAATATTAAAAGATAGTATCGAGACAAAATGAGAATAGGAATCATTTTACTCTTTTTTTTCTTACAATGCAACGATGGTATAATTGCTACTACTGTCTTCAACAAGGTAGGGCGGTCTCTATGTTATAAAACTGATAGGAAGGGGGGGGGCTGTTATTTCACATACTGGAAACTCACTTAATTTATTTAATCTTAATTGATTGATCTTGAAATATTTTAAATAAATTTATTTCATTCAGTAGATTTTGTTAAATCATAAATTGTAATAATTCTACGCAAATTGATATTAATGATAAAACATTTAATAAATAGTGTGAGGTTCATTGTAGGTAGTCCTGTATGTGAGTTTTCTAGTAAACGACATGACATGATTCCTTTACTATGATCGATTTTTTTTAAATAAGTCTTAACAGCAAATGTTTATTTTACTAAGAAAATGATATATTACACAATGTAAACTTTGGTTGAAATAATACAATTTATATTAGAGTTTGACAAATAGATTCCAATAGTTGTTTCTATTAATTTTTAAATAGAATGTATCAAGTAATGCTCTCATATTACTCAAAGATTCAATACAACAAGGAATAAATGCTCTAAATACTGGAGGTATAATAATACATCTTCTAAATATTATCACCTAGATAGAATTCTTTGTCAGTTTATGCTTTTATTATTCCACAATTAAATGATGTAATTTCATTATTCACTTATTGTGAGACAAAGTCAGATTATGTTGTTTTTAACTTCAGGATGGGAGGGGGGTATGCAGCAACAAAGTAATGAGTGAACACTTATTTACAAACACTGCCCATTAGATGCTCTTCTTTTGGATTGTTTTTATTATTTACTTGTTACACCCTCACTGATCCACGCTTATTTTATATATATGTAAATAAGTGCTGTTACTTTGTTGAATGTATTAATTATATGTATAATATAACGTTGGTAATATGATAGAGTTGGATTGTGATTGGGATGAATATCAATACACATCAGTGAAGACGGGTATAACTGAGTGCAGAGCTGTGTGCAAGTCTGCAATAAACAAGTGAAAGCTTACTTACTCTTTTGTCTTCACAATTGTGGCAGTAAGTTGATACATGCTCTTTCTAATAAAAAGAATATAATTTCTAATATAAATGATTATTCAATTTAAAGAAAGTCATTTAATAATGAAATATTTTATGAAAATTATGAAGTTTAAGCTACAGTGACTAAATGTCACTGTTCAGTTGAGAATAAATTAAAATTAAATTAAATAAAGTATAAAAATATATTTAATAATTATTTAGAATACTTAAAGCGTTTAATCGATGAACTGAATCCACTTCCTGTCTGTGATGCCGGACGTTTCTACTTCCCTCCGACTAATAACTGTAGGATCTGTGAGTTGATTTGTTCTGAGAAACATTTGAATTTATTTCCACAATGTCAACAGAGCTGCTCTGCTGGTCTGCAGTTAAATCCAAGCAGCTCTGCAACGCATAAAACAGGTAACTTGATTTATCTCAAATTATACAAAAAGTAATAACGAGCAAATTTTTATATAAAGAATTTATATTTTTTTATTGTTTGTCATTTTTACTACTTTTATTCAGCATTTATTAAGTTAAAATAATTTTCCAAGAATTTATTAAGCAATAGACTTAATTAGTTACAGTGTAATATAATAATAAGTCAATATGAGAAGTTGCTAGTTTCAATTAAAAACTTAATGTAAGATTCTTCCAAAATGATGACAATTTCTTTTGCCTTTTACCTATTAAGATGACATACAGGTATACATCATCTTAGTATTATATTATCATCTGGATTTTATATTCAAACCTAAATATAATCAAGTATAGTTGCTTTGTGGAGTATATTAATTATGTGTATAATATAACGTTGGTATTATGATAGAGTTGGATTGTGATAGAGATGAATATCAATACACATCAGTGAAGACGGGTATAACTGAGTGCAGAGCTTGTGTGCAAGTCTGCAATAAACAAGTGAAAGCTTACTTACTCTTTTGTCTGCACAATTGTGGCAGTAAGTTGATTTATGCTCTTTCTAATAAAAAGAATGTAATTTCTAATATAAATGATTAGTCAATTTAATATAATGATTATTCAATTTAAAGAAAGTCATTTAATAATGAAATATTCTATGAAAATTATGAAGTTTAAGTTTTAGAGACTAAATGTCGCTGTTAGTAGGGTTGCCAGGTGTCCGATATTATACCGGACTGTCCGGTATTTGAGCTCCATGTCCGGTATAAAAATAGACCAAATACTACAGACAAATGTCTGGTATTTTCATTTCAGATGTAAACAATTTTTTTATGTAATATGAAATGTGTGAAAATCTTCCCTTTGTGACCATTGCAATGGAAAATGTTTGGTTTGCGTTGGATATATGGATATATGTGGACATCAAAGACGCTGAAAGTTGAACATATAATTATTATATTTATGAAAATTTTACTGACAATTTATTTATACATACATTAAAAAAACGTATTTAAAAATTAAATATTTAATTTTACATTTTAATTTCGTCGGTAGCATTAGAACACTTGCACTAAAATAAATATAAGGATCGAACTTCTGATAGTAAGCTACGTACGATTGTTGTTGGGTACATGTTTGAAAAATGTTCATCTTGTGAATGCAGCAATGTCTAATTTTTCACAATATTAATAATATTGAGCTTGGTTAAATTGAGATTTTTTGTATAGAAACTTTATAACTGTTGAACGCATTGATATATCAGCGTGAAGTTTGGCAGTTAGATGTCTAATTTTATCATCAAAACACTGACAAAAATTTGAGTTAAAATATTAATTTTTTAACTTTTAATTTAATTTTTAGTTAACGCATGTTCCCTTAATTTTGGGACCACCTGTGATATTATCATCTAGGCTACTACGAGCTGCTGGCGACGAATATGCAAAATGTGATAAAACGTAGAATATTTACAATGACAAGCTATTATCCAGACTATTGCTAATTACAAATAATTTAAAATATTTCATTTATATAATAATTTGTCAAAGAAACAAAAAGTTGGGAATTTAAAAATTACTTTGGATTAATCTGTTTGAAATTCTTTGTGACGTCCTTTCATCAGGACGTCACTAAGGGAGGGGGATTTTGTTCCAAAAAGTATGTGATGACATTTTCAAGGGTATCAATCTCTTTTTATTCTCCTCACAAATTTTTCACTAAATCGTCATTGGAGCGGGGGTCACATTAAACTATCACCTTGAACACTACAAAAAAATACATTTTTACAAACAATTCCAAAAAATTCAATAACCCCCTCCCCCACGGTTGCGCTACTGATTTTCAACTGGTATTTTAGCAATTTTGACTACTTTTACTGCTGTCCTGTATTTCCGAGACAGAGATCTGGCAACCCTAGCTGTTAGTTGAGATTAAATTAAATTTAAAATTAAATTAAGTATAAAAATATATTTAATGATTACTTAGAATACCTAAAGCATCTAATCGATGAACTGAATTCACTTCCTGTCTGTGATGCCGGACGTTTCTACTTCCCTCCGACTAATAACTGTAGGATCTGAGTTGATTTGTTCAGTGAAACATTTGAATTTATTTCCATAATGTCAACAGAGCTGTTCTAGTGATCCCAAGTCAACTCTACCCAATTCTGTAACACATAAAACAGGTAACTTGATTTTTCTCAATTTATGTAGAATTATTTTATATAGTTACTTGTTTTGTAGTTTTAATTACTTTTAATCAGCTTTGATTAAGTTAAAATATTGGAGTTTATTAAGAATTTATTAAGGACCATAAAGCATCTATAATAAATGAAGTTTTTCATTTCTTGTAGTTTTATTTATAATTAAATTATGAAACGGTTTGATTATTTATCTAACGATTTTCTTAAAGCTAAAATCTTTCATGTTTAATTTGTTAGTATAAGGTCATGAGCAAGTCTTCAATCCCCCCATCCGGAACCTCCCCCCTCTCTTCATCTTTCCCTCCCGCCTTCTTTCATCACAACTCTGTCATATTTATAATTATTCTATGTTGTTATTCTATATTTTGATTTTAATGACACATTCATATCATTTATATGTTTTATTTCTATATTGAGGTAAAGATTCATTGAGTACTATAATTACTATCATTCTACCATCAGTCTTGCTTGTTGTTGTGGTTGTGTTTGGGTTTGTGGTGTATCTACTGGTTAAAAGAGAAAGGTGACTTTCTTATTTGCTCATTATTGTATTGTAGGTTCTTAATTAAGAAGCAAACTCATTTCTCAATATCGTTATCTACATGCTTAGACTACAGCAATATAATTATGTCTTATATAATCATAGAGAACTTAACCATTAAGGCATGCTGGTCATTGCTAGACATAATCGTGAGGGACATATATAGAAATTTAACCATGCTATGCATATAAAATAAATTATGACTTATTTCTCATGCCAGACAGAAAGAATAAATCAAGACGTCTTATTGACCCCAGTATAAATGAAGGTGTGACAGACATTAATGCAAAAAAACTTTGATACAAACAACAACCAACGATGTAAGAGAGAGTGGATCGAATGAAACTTTTCTAAAAACAACAATCAATGATGACGATGATGTGAGAGAGAGTGGATCTAATGAAACTTTTCTAAATACAATCAATGATGACGGTAATGCACAAGAGGCAGCTTGTAGAATAACTTCCAACTTACTTTCATCAGAGTCATACATAGATACTTCAGTATCACTGCGTCTAGGTACTGAGCTATTTATTTGTTAACTTTATTCAACTGATACAACTTAGTACTATAGGTAAACAGTTAGAAACAAAGCCATAGGTACAGGATTCAAGTCCTGGCATTGCATTCGCTAACTTGCTGCACCTTTTATTCAGTGTCATGTATTTTTACTTTGTAACACTGATAGAATTGATGAATGTTTTGTGTTAAATAAAAAAAATATATAATTATTTTATTGTTGTCTTTAATGCAATTGTATACAAAACTTTGAGATAAAATATAAATTATACATGTTGTGCACCTCACGCTTGGGCCATGGGCTAAAGAGCTTTTAGCTGGAAATAGCCCCCTTCCCTCCCCTTCCTGATTCAATAAAAAAAGTTTTTGCGGTCCAAGTATCTAAGCACCCAACAGTGAACATTTGAATTGTTTTAAAAAGTTATTTATATTAAAATATGACAGTTTAATAATATGACAGGACTTTTTTCAGAATCAAACATATAAATAAGTGAAATGACTCTATAACTTATATGTATTGTGAGTTAAGCATTTACTTGCAGTTAATAATGACAGAAATAAATGAGTAATTTAGAGTAATATTATAATTATTTTCGTTAACAGATGAAAGTAAGTAAAGAAGAGCTATTCATTTGTTAACTTTATTCAACTGATACAACTTAGTACAATAGGTAAACAGTTAGAAACAAAGCCATAGGTACAGGATTCAAGTCCTGGCATTGCATTCGCTAACTTGCTGCACCCTTTATTCAGTGTCATGTATATTTACTTTGTAACCCTGATAGAATTAATGAATGTTTTGTGTTAAATAAAAAAAAATATATAATTATTTTATAAATTTATTTAAAATTTTTATAAAGATTTATAAATAAGTGAAATGACTATAACTTATATGTATTGTGAGTTAAGCATTTACTTGCATTTAATAATGACAGAAATAAATGAGTAATTTAGAGTAATATTATAATTATTTTTGTTAACAGATGAAAAACATTAGGGTTAACATTAACATTTTTGTAAAGACGAGCTTCATAACTTTTATTGGTTTTTATCTCATGACATTTACTTCATTTTTTAAACATATCATCGTCAACTTGATATATAAGGTTATATAATAATTATGCAATTGCTATAATTCGAATTTTTATATATTTGCGTACATAATTTTTTTCTTAAGATCTTTTTAATTAACTTAACGTAATTTAAATTAACTTTTATTAAATTTTCTGTAGAAAACTGGATAAAGGAAATTAGTATATAATTCATGTGTGCTGTTATCCTTGATTCAGTTTTTATGCTTTTGTTTATATGCAGAAAATATTTATATTTATTCAAAACAATGGATTAATTTTAGCGTTGCTTTTGAGTTTTATGCTTTTTTATTTTATCAAATATTTATGTAATGTTGATTATAATCAGTTCATATCCATACTGCAAAATGACTTCTGCATACTTGTTTAATGTTAGTTCGTTTATTCATATATTTATTGATGTGATGATATGAACTATAATATGAACCTGTTTCTTTGATTGTAGAATAATAAAATTAATATCTATATATTTTAAATTCATGGCTAGTTTTGAATTTCATATCAAGAGTGTTCAATCTGTGATATTTAATTTGGAAATCGCTTATTAATGTTAAGTCTTGATTCGATTTGCTCAATTTAGACATTTATAAGTTATATATGTGCTTTCTATATCATGTTTTGTATCTTCATTTTTTTATTGTTTAGTTTCTTATTGTTTTTATATTTGTATATAATTAGTCATGACCTATCAAAACGGCCCCGACAAACGGACCCCGACTGTTCATTCTTAGGGTTAGGATAGAAGTTAAGATACGGGTTAGGGTTATGATTGAAGCAAAGATTAGTGCTAGGATTTGAGTTAAGTTTAGAGTTAGTTAGGCTTAGAGTTATTAAATGAATTGCTGTGGCTGTTAATGCATTGGGGACAAAATAATCATGAATTTTATTGAAGTTGTTGCGCAAATTAATAAAAACGTAACTAACTTTGTGTTAGAGAGTTTTGAGAAAAAGTTACACAATTTTGACAGACAGACCTAAAATGTAGTCGAGGAAACTTTTGACCTCCCGCCCCCCCCCCCCCACACACTCAGAAAATCTATGCGGCGCCACTGCTAACAATAGATTTTATGTAATTTAGTTTTATATTATTTCTGCCTTTTGTTTGCCTTTTGTTTGTAGCGAATATAGATATATATTATACATGACATTGGGGGGGGGGGGGGGGGGGTTAAAATTGAAGGGCTAGCATGTGTGATAATTGTACTATTTAGGTAGTGTACTGTCAGTAAGTTTACATCTCATTTTGTGACGTTTCGCCCGCCCGTCCGTCGGATGCGGCTGCGATAAGTCTACTCGGGTCTGGACGTCGTCGATCACCAGGCCGGACGACGACGCAGGCTGTTCGGCCTGCACCCAGGGAGAAGCGGTAGGCGTTGACGAAGTACTGCTCATATTAATTTGATTCTTATTCGCTCTATAGTATTCTCTTATTCTGATGATTAAGAATGCTCATATGCTCATTTCTTTGGTAATGAAATGATCTACTGACCAGTGACCTGTGACCGGTTTTCACTGACCGGTTTTCACTGACCGGTTTCCACTGACTGGTGACCGGTGACCACTGACCGGTTCGGTCACAGCCTACAGTCACTTATGGTCACAGCCTACAGCTGACTTACGGTCACAGCCTACAGCCAAACTATCTACCGCAGAGGCTCTGACTAACTACGCCCCCTCCCGCTAAAAGCTAATCTAGATCTCCGGCACTATCATGTCTGACTACGCCTACCGCTAATAGCTTAGCTAAATCTCCCTCCAAAAACTACCTCTAACTCCGCCTATGCCTATAGCTTAGCTGCTACAGCAAATCTACCCACTACAGCTACAAATACCTATCGATACCACCATGCATACATCCAATCACAAACATTCGTTCGAACAACCTATTTATAGCTACTGTTACTAGTCGATAAGCAAATAGAGGCAGCAAGCACTATGTGACACAAAACAAAACCAAAATGATAAAAAAATCTAAATAACATATTTCATTACAATTTCACTCCCTTATTTGTTTCTAATATATAAAAGTTTCTATTTGTTAAGATCTACTCTTATTGATGAGATTTTATTTGTGTATGCTTTATCAGGTAATCAGATGTACATTAGCTGTTGGCCCGCAAACAAACCATTATTTTTCTTGTTGTACTTTTAGCTTTAGTTACACTTTCAGTTATTTCCAGTATTATGTAAAAGTGATCAATCATCTGCATTCCTTTATATTGCTCTTTCGCTATTGCTTGTTTTAATTATATAAAATATGTTTTATCAAAGAACTTTTCCATGAATTTTATTAAAGTAAAAAGATAAATTGAATGCATAATAATTTATTTAAGATTTCTTGCTTTGATTTTATGTTTATATATTGAGTTGAATTTTTCTTTAAATAAACAGAACTTACTTTGATTTCAATTGTTCACTTTTATTCGAATCTTTATTTCCAGTAAACAGTTAGTTACAAATTTATAGTAGGGGGGAGGGGTGAGATGACGAGGGGAGGCTATATAATGAACAATAACAATTATAAACAGGTGATATTTTAATTACATAGTTTAAAATGCTTTTGTAACATATGTCAGTTACGTTGTAATAAAAATGATATAATGACTCATAAATAAAACTGAACTCAAAAGCTAAAGTTGACAGACATTAACCAGTCTATATATCACAACCACCATGGTCATTGAGTCTATTTATCACAACGTCCTTCGTTGAGTCTATAACCAATATAACAGATGTTACAAATGTCAGTGGATGACTTGCAATAGGCGCAGTGAGAGTCTACACAACCTGGATATGATCAAAAAACTAATCACGATATACCATTAATAAGAGATCAGTCATTGATAGAAATTATTTAAAGTTGTATTATAGGCTTACGGCTCATATAATATTATAGGCTTAGATAGTCACATAATATATGACACATATAAATTAGATATTAACTAATATTAAATAAGCCTACTTAAAATGAGTAAAAAGAACAAGAAATAGCAGAGACGTTTGCAAGTTCCTTCGCTGAGTCTATAACCAAGATCACAGAAATTGCAAATGTCAGTGGATGACTTGCAATAAGAGCAGTGAGAGTCTACACAACCTGGATATGATCAAAAAACTAATCACGATATACCATTAATAAGAGATCAGTCATTGATAGAAATTATTTAAAGTTGTATTATAGGCCTACGGCTCATATAATATTATAGGCTTAGATAGTCACATAATATATGACGCATATAAATTAGATATTAACTAATATTAAATAAGCCTACTTTAAATGAGTAAAAAGAACAAGAAATAGCAGAGACGTTTGCAAGTTTTAGTCTTAGGATCGAGAAGGTGTCCGTTGGCGTAGCCACAATGCTCACAAACAGCTCGCGAATGAGGGCATTGTAAACAATACAATTCCTGACAATCTAATGTAAATAAATAAACATTACAAACAAACTGAAAAATATAACGAAAGTAAAAGAAAAAGTGCTACAAATATATATACAAACAATTAAATAAATAATATATAAACAACAAAGCGGATATTTAAAATCAGCACTGTCCCAATTGTGAGCGTAAGGCTAGTTAGGGTTAACCCTAATTAATTACATAACTAAGCATTTGTTGTGAATAAGAGTATACTAAGCCTACTAACATTTGCTTCTACTCTATAGGATTATAATGTATATAAATCGATAATTTAAAACAGAATAGCAATATGCAAATAAAAGTTTGAGTTCAGAATGATAAATACATAAAATAATAAAACCTGTAGAAGAATATGCTTGCTCAGAACTATCTAGGTCTGTAATATAACAACAGCCTATATAAGTTATAATTGCTAAAACTGCATAATACTGTTTCTAGATTTTGTTTGTTTGTTGCTTAACGGCACGGCAACACAGAAAGGCCATTTAGTGCCATAAAATAAGGTTTAAAGTTTAAAAATACAGTATATAAATAAAACAAAACAGATAATATATAAAATCAATATTTGTTAAAAACGCACAGTCAAAATTAGTTAAAATACAGTATAAATATGTAATTTAAAATACACAGTTAAAATAACTCTGTAAAAATGTTAGGTAAAATGCAGTTAAAAACAATACAAATTATAACGTAAATAAAAACTAAAATTTATTGTATAAAAGGGTTTCATGGAGAAAATTGACAATGTTGACAAGATCAACATTGTCAAAAAGCTCTCTTAGACAGTTTACATTGTAATACTTGTTTCTTACGGTTGAAAGCAGAGGACAACGTAATAAAATATGTTCAACTGTAAGAAG
>JAQIXG010005797.1:0-11056 GCA_034700105.1 Oconnorella tubifera
TTAAATAAATAATAATATTAATAATAATATTAATAATAATATTAATATTTAATAATAATATTCATAATATACTAATAAAAATATTAATATTTATTAATATTTTTAATTCTATATTAATAATATTTAATCTAATAATCAAGCCAGGCGGGGGCTCAGGGGGTTTAGGGACAGGGGGCCCTGCTTATAGACAAGGGGGCCGTGTTTATGGACTGAGGGGCTCCGCTCCGTTCAGGACAGGGGGGGGCTGTTTATGGACAGTGGGGTCCCTTAAACTATCACCGCTTCCCCATTCCCTCTGTCGGAAATTTTGGTTCAAAAAATGACATGATGGGGGACTTTTTCAATGAGGGAGGGGAGTCCCTACCCCCCCTCTCGCCTGGCTTGATGGTGTAATAGTTTTATAAGAAAAAAAATTGCAATGAGATTGTTTTTGTTATATTTGTTGTGGCAGTCCATCGACTGTTTTAGATTTAATGACGCCGTCTTCTCTCACTGTCACTGTCTCTATTCCTTGATCTATTATCCTACAAGTTATGAGATAAACAATCAATCAATCATTTAATTAATTAATCAATCAATTAATCAATCAGTAAATGAATCAATGAATCAATCTTTTATGAATCATTCATTCATTCAATCAATCAATCAAACATTCAATCAAACATTCAATCAATCTTTCATGAATCAATCGATCATTTATTCCTTTCTTCATTCAAATAATCCATTTAGTGCCATTATTTATATCTTTTTTAAAAATAAAAATTCTCTATATATTCGCAATAAAAGCTATTTTACCTCAAAAAAGTTCAAAAAACCTCAAAATTTAGCATCCGATTGAAAGAAAAAAGATTTGTTCTATAAACTGACCTGTTAGTCAAAATATTTCTCCCATCAATTATTTGAGTGGTAACACAGACGGACCGGAAGTCATTATCATCTGTAGGCCCGCTGAACATATGACCTTTATACAAGGTCAATCTGCAACGTCATCATCATAATCATCATCATCATTATCATCATATTCATTATCATTATTGTCCTCATTATAAATAATGAAAAAATCCAATATATTAACATTCCACTGTTAATACACACGGGTGAATAATGCGTCTGATCAATACGCAGGCGCCACAAGCCGATTGATCTCACACACACAGTATATAGGATGACACACCTGGTTTATAATAATGAAGATGACATACTAATTAAATTTATAATAAAATAACAAAAAACAGTAAAAGAAAAGTTTAAATTTGAGACTAATTTATAATATTACTCATACCCAGTTTTGCTTTTAGGTGGTACGGGAACTTCCCTCGCGGGATTTGGGAAACCGGGGAACGAATGCTCGAAACCGTGCTCATCAAAAAGTGGGAAAGCTGCGAATGGGGGGGGGGGAATAATTTCAATAATTTATTTACTCAATTAAATTACTGAAAATTACATTAAATAAATATTTTGTATAAAATATTCAAAGGAGGCCTAAGTAACATTTATTATTTTAAGGTTAGTTTTATGATATAAACTTAACCCAATCCTAATCAAAATCTTAACCCCAACCTTAACCCTAAACCTAACCATAACGAAATAATAATTTAAATATATCTAATATTTAAAAAAAAAATTAAAAAACTATAAAAAAATTGACATTATATTGCAATACATAATTTGACCAAAAAAATATTCAAGTTGGATGTTTGATTACCTAGGGGGGTGCGACGGGGGTCCGTGTCCCCGAAGTACTGCCTATAGACGTCCATGGCCTCCCTGAAGGGGAAGACGGGGGGCCTCTGAATCATACCATCAAAGTCCAGGCCTAAGTCCTGGGGCACTAGCCCCTCCCTACCAAACTTGTCATATAATTGTCTGAGCGTGCCTGAAATAAAAAAAGTTTATGTGGTAACAGAAAGTATAGAAAAGGAAACAGTGGTAACAGTGTAGTTAGCATCTAATGAGTGGTAACAGTGTTTGTAATTAGTATCTAATTAATTATCATATAATTAGTTTATAACCAGTGGTAGTCAACAGATCAATTACATATAATTATAATTTTAAAGATTTTTATTCGCAAAACAAAATGAAGAACCAAAGGGGGGGTCCTCCGTGTAATCCTGGGACGGTGCCCCCAACATAAAAAATGTACCTCTTATAACAAAAGATAAGCTACATAATATATGAACTTTATGCACTTAAAATATGAACTTTTTGTACTTAATATATGAACATTTTGCACTTAATACACGCATTTCTTTAAAATTAATATTTCTTGTTTTGTTTGTCAATTAAAGAACAAAAGAAAAAATGTTTCCTGTCTTACGATTGGCTAGGACTTGGTAGGCCTCGCTGACGTCACGAAAGTTCTTCTCAGCCAATAACGCGTTGTCGCTATTTTTACTCGGATGCCATTTTAGAGCCAGTCTCTGGTAGCTGATGGCGGAATATATATTATTTTATTATATTAATCAATCATAATATTAAATTATTAATAATAATAAAAATAATAATATAAATAATATCAGTATGTCATGTTCAGATTTGATAATACATGACATGACATATTATCATTTGTTTACAATTAATTACTTTATGTAATAATTTAATTAAACATATGTATTTATACAACTGTATACTAAGGTCATTAATTAATTTCTATTTAATTATGTAAAAAATTAATTATCTCTCCTATACAATGTAATTAGCAGTTTTTCGTGATAACAATTTATTAAAAATTATCAAAAAATAACAATTAAACGTAAAATTAATTTTATTATTTCCCGTACTCGGACGGGTGTATTGCTATCATTGACTAGGCCTACATGATGTAATGATACTGACGCTTTATCGATATCGTTATCGGTGGCATTGTTAGCGACACCGAGGGTCCAGTAGTAGTCACGTGACACCGGGATAGGAGAGGGGGTCCTTCTAGTTCTCATCATCTACCCTTTGTTAGCTTTGTTTATTTATTTGTTTGTTTGTTTATCTTTAGTTCTCTCTTAATATCCAGGCCTATCTTTGTTTATTTATTTCGTTTTCTGTTATTTTATTTTAATTATTTTCTCTCTTTTTGTCTGTTTTTTTGTTTCTTTTTTTATCTTGCTTTCTTTCTTCTATTTATCAGTTCGTTTTAATTCTCTGTTTATCTGTTTATTTTCTGTGCTTACAATAACAGTTATTTATTAGTTATAAACGCATTGCTTTAATAATAAACCTAAATTAGCTAATTATATTCGCAGCTTAATATAAAATTAGATTTAACACGCTTTTAACACTAAATTAAAACTAGATTTAACCTTATTTTAATAACACTAAATTTATTTCAATCTAAGTTTTAAGTCAAAGAACTAAACTCAACAATTTTATGCCAAAAAACTGACTCTTTAATTATCAAAGTAAATATTTATACTAGATTTTAATCATCTTTATCATCATCTTTATCATCATCTTCATCATCTTCACTTTAAGATGATGACGAAACTGAATGGAACGCTATTCATCCAAGCCTAAATTCTTCCAGAGAAATTCCAGCTAAATTCCACCGAACCAAGCCCTCTAGAATAACTCTCAACCAATTGAAATCATCCATTTCATTCACTGACCAATGAAACTCGTATGCTCCGCGTGGATTCTAACTCGGTAATATTTTTCTCGTAACTTTTAACTGGGGCTAAAAGAATTTGGTTAAAACCCACAGGGGACATCATTTCATTCAGCGAGCAAAGATACAGAAATTAACAATCTCAGCCAATCAGAATTTGAAGCCAAGTGTGATTTAGTCAGGTAAAATAAGTAATCGTATGATTCAGAAGATAGAAGCTGTAATAGTACAACAGCTTGTAGCGAGGTCTCAGTTTTCACTAGACACGCCCTAAGTTAATTTATTTTCTCAGAGCCTCGCGATTAAGTTATTCAACTTTGAATTATTTCTTTAAACTAACTTTAACCCTAAGTTCTTAACCCAAATTCTAACTACAATTCTTAACTGAAAGAATAAAGTCTAAGTTTAATTCTAACCCTAATTTTAACCCTAATCTAAACTTAAAAGATAAAGCGTCTAACTTCTATGACATGGACCTAGAATTCTAGATTGACATAAGCTACTGGGCTAAAGGGGCGGAGCTTGTTAATAAACGGTGCCTCGCTATGGAATGTTCGTAAAAATTCTAATCAACTAAATTCTGGAGTAGATTGAGATGTAAACAAACTCCCCAAGGCTTTTATGATAAGGTCGTGGGGGGGGGGGAAGAAAAAAATGCATAAAAGAGGGGCGGGGGGGGGGGTATCAAATTCCCCGAATATCAAATACCAAAACAATATATTGGAATAATTAACCCCTTAAAAAAATAATCTAAATAATCTAATAAAGTTGAAATCAATCTGCGTTCATAAAAATATAAATGTTCAATTCATTAAATATATGATGAAGGGGCCTTAACCCCCCTCCCCCCCCACTTCTTATCGATTATGTGCAAAAATACAATTCATGTCATATTGTAAAGATAAATAATGTTAAAGATACTTAAGTTCATAATAATTTTAATATTAATTGCAAAATATTAATTTTACTAGGCCTAAAAAGTTACATAGACCTATCAACTGTCAAGCTGATTTAATTTAGTACAGGCCTATACATACATTGGGCTGTACGCCCATAGGCTTACATTGTACGCATTTGTCTTATGTTGCAGAATTTAGCCGCAATTCCAGTAATCTGGATCTAATTAACATCAATGGAAAGATTTATGGCTAAAGTCAGCACGACCTCTCGGTAAATCAACCAATCAAAACGTTTTCTGGTAAAAAATGAGATGTAAGCGATAATATAAAAAATATGATTTGAAAATTGCGTTTGTGGAAAAGCCTGGTTTTATAACAAGCTCCGCCTATTTAGCCCAGTACTCAATCTAGAACAATGCTTTTTGTTAGATGTTAATTCGACGCTTTAATAACCCTAACCTCAATCAAGTATAGATTGTAATTAGTCTGCCCCTGTGATATTTGTCCGTGTTGGTATCAGGAACCTATCTGATCAGTGCCATATTTAGCCACATAGGCTGAACGCGAGATAAGTTCGTGGACAATGTAGATTACATAGCCGTATAGTGTATATAAATTCTGTAATACCGAAAGTTAATAGTTTGAACTTTCTAATAAATTGAGCACAACAATAGTATTTTCAAAAGAGTATTTTATTTTCAAAATAAAAAATACCATTTAATTTTGTATTTTGAAAATACTTTTCAAAAGTAATTTATTTTGTATTTTAAAAATACTTTTTAAAAGTATTTTGCCCAACACTGGTTGGTATCCATTAGGAAGTCTAAGTTATCGTGATCCGTCAAAACGGACCCGACAAATCGGCCCCGACAAATAGGCCCCGACTATTAATTCTTATGCTTAGAGTTGGGATTATGATTTTGGTTAGGGTTAGGACTGAAGTTGGGGTTAGGGTTAGGGTTCAGATTTGGGCTTGTTAGGGTTATTGAATGATTTGATGGGGCCGTTTTGTCGAGTTAATGTATTTGGGGCCACTTTGTCGGGATACCCTAAGTTAAAGTTCTTTTTGATGTTATTTGGCGGCCCCTTCTGATGTCCTTTATCACTAATCGAGATTATTTTAACGGCTGGCTCAAAATTATAACTAGAATACTCTGCATGATGATTATAATAAAAAGTAAAAATAAAAATGCTCAAAAAAGGGACGCTCCAGTGGCGTCGGGGGGGCTGGGGGGGGCCATCGCCCCCCCCCCCATGAAATTGGGAAAAAACAAAGTTTATGATAATATAAGTTAATTATACCTATGATTAATTGTCCTCTTAATCATTTTCTTCTCTTATAACGAAATTTCAATCTATTACTTAACTGTCCATAGTTGGCAAACATATCTATTTGGTACTAGCACATATGGTACATACTAAATGCAGAGCCGAATTAAGCTTTTGTAAGCCCGTTTCACAAATAAATTAATTGGCCCCTCCTTTGCCACCTTGCACAAAAAATAATTCTGTTTTCAAAGATTCACTGCAAGGCTCAGATCTTTTAACAAGATGATAAATTGATCGACGTTGCGACTGTGCTGCAGCCCCGTAGCGTCGGGGGGGCACCAAGGGGCCGGGCCCCCCCCCCTGCTAAATGCTGCCCCCCCCCCCTGCTCGCAGAGCTGAAAATTAAAAAAACCGTACCGTAACAATTGTTATTAAGTCTTATGAGTGTTATTAAATTTTTCTCGAATGGTCGCCTTTGTTAAACTTCGTAAATATCAAACTTTATCAGATTAGCGGCTAAACATCCAAAGGGAGCCGACGTTTACAATTTTAGACGCATGAGAACATTTGTATTTTAGTTACATCGCAGCCAATGACAGACAATCTTACGTAATAGTCGTTATGATAGTTGTGATAGTCGAGCATGTTGAAACCCGCAGTGACTTGTCACCAAGACTTGAGATGATTTTTACAACAGCATAATTGATCGCTGCGTCACTGAGATCGAAACCAGTTATAGTGCGAGTAACGTTGCCTTGCTAAAATCTTTAAGAGCTCTAACTTGTCTCAATAGCGAACAATTTATGAATCCATTGAAACTAGATAGTCTTGCTAATTTGTGTGATGTCGATCTGAAGAAGTCAGCAGCAGAGCTTGAAGAGGCTAAACTTTTCTTCCTACGCAAGAATAATGAAAATACCAGTTGCCTGCAAAGTTTGCGCAAATTGACACTGTTCTGTCACGCATTTTCTGACACGTATCGGATCATTGCAGCAGGGCTAACGACTAGTGCTTCATCGAGCACCTGTGAGGCAACTTTCAGTACTTTGACAAGAGTGTTGACACCTTGTCAAAGTACTATTACAGAAGAAATATACTGTATGAATGGAAGGCAAATTTAATTTTACTTTCCTACGAACATGAGATAACTTCCAAGATTGACAATGAAGATTTTTTTAAGCGATTCAACAATGTGAAATCTCGTCGTCTTCAACTATTCTAAATAATGTAGCGAGTGAATGATAGCTTTTGATAGGCTACAATATTGTTGGGTAGATTAAGCAACAGATGGATTTAGATTTAGGACATAATTATTGATGGATCACAGTACTTAGTATTTCATTTTGTTTTCTAATAATGTTTTAACGCATTTGATATTTTTTGTTGTGCAAAGGTATATTGACTTGCATGCTGTTGTGCTTGCAAGTTTTTTGACTGAAAACAATTCAATCAATTCTATTATTGTTCTGTTTTTTCATTCACTGGCGAAGTTTGTGCAATCAGGCTAAATGCACCATTTTTATGTTACAAAAATATAATCCCCCATCGGCCATACTCACGCTACGGGGCTGCTGTTCTGCCTTTGTAAAAAGACGTTTCTTTTGGCGCTTATGTGCGCCAGATTCAAACTTTATCATTTTTTATAATTTGTAAATGTTAATAACTATATTTATTATTTAATTTTATGCAACTGTAATATTTAAATTTTATTTAAAATTTCGATATTCCAGCAGTCCAACTTAACTTGCTATGTAACAAAATCTTTAATCTAGTAATGAATGAATAAATCCAGTCACAGTTTACAAAGTGCAGCCTACTCCGAAATTTCGAAAGTTCTTCAAATTCTGCTAACTTTACACTGCAGCATCAAATGAGCGTTTTTTTCTTTGTCTTTAAAAGAGTGTGAGGATGATAGATCGTGCCATTGATGCTTATGGCTGTCGAACCTAATCTTGTCAAATCGTTTGATCTGGATGAACTAGTTGATGATTTTGGGCGGCTCAGGCCCAGGCGTTACCCACTTTTGATTGAATTATTTATAGAAATTATGACACTTCAGTGACTTATCTACAGACAATATCTTAGATAAATCTAATATCGAGTTGTATTTTCAATTATTGATAATGTCAACTAAAAAATTAGTTTGATAATTTATATTTCTATTATATTGTAGTTTGTTCTGCGCTGATAAGTTTGTTTACCTTATCCTCTTCACTGGTGCATATATACTACATATTGCATCATAATGATTATTGGCTGATAATTATAATCTTATAGAAAAATGTGAAATGACGCCACTGGGACAAAAGCCGGCTAAAGTTTTCGTAGGCCCGTTTCACAAATAAATGAGTAGGCCCCGCCATAGCTGCCTTGCATAAAAATTACTATATATGTATGAAATTACAAGAACAATATTTTGAATTTATTTGTTTTCTTCATTGTAAGGTTGTGAATAAAATGCTGGATCGTTCAATTATTTATTACTACCCAGATATTTTCTTATTCGTAACGAATTTGCATATAACAAGTAGCGATATCTTTCATTATTTTGTCAAAGTAGGCGGGCCCTAATTTCTTCAATTTGTGAGTAGGCTTGTTTAAATTGAAACAGTTGCAACGTTGTTAATCCGGCACTGACTGGGACGCTCCAAAACACAGTTCCGGCAGACTATACCAATCTAAAGCACAACCCTATTTTAAACCCTACCAGTAGAGTAGCGAAATCGGTACATGTATATATCCCGTGCTAAAAATTGTGAGAGGTTTAGGGGGCCGCCAAATCGACAATAAATTAATCATTATTATTAAATTAAATAATTTATTTATTAATGTTAATGACCGATTTTCCACAGCAAAATCAAGAAAAGCTATCTGTTATGGATAATATTCCAATTTTATTGTGAGACGTGTAGATTTGTAATTACATTGTTTAGTATTCTATAATCGGTATTTCCTGACTTTCTAAATCCTTGTTTTACATTATTTATTATTGAGATTCAATAGAAAAACAAAAAGGGGAAAGCAAATTGTTTCTTTTGTCCACATGTGAATTATAGCCTATAATAGCCTCTGCATAAATGTCACAATATTACATAAGAAATGACAAAATTAATGTTAATCATAAATCATAGATAAGATAACCTGATTAGAATCATACCTTAAGATACTATTTCATGTATAACAATATAAAAATAATATCATTAGTTATTAGCATATCTCCAATAAATACATTATAAAAACACGGCAACTGTTCCATTCCCCTATATAGAGGCGTCCATTGAGTTCATCTAGATGCAGATTGCAAGGACCGTTCAGCCGATGTCCTTGTATAGAGACATCACCTACATGGGTCAGTGTTGAACTTAACAGACAAACTTTGTCATTCCACTGATCAGCAACATATATAAATCCATCTTTAGTAACAGCCAAATGGTGTGGATTATATAGCTGTCCTGCTGATGATCCAGCACTTGCTCCATATGAATAAATAATGTTTCCACCCGTATCCACTATGCAGACTCTATGTAAGGGACTCTGATGACTAACTGCAAACTGACCACTGGACAGTTCAATGGAATGCATTGGATCGCCAATACTGTTATCAAGTTTAATTTCTCTCCGTAAGTTGCCTTGTGTTGTATATTCACGAAGCAATGGTGGACCGTAGATAGTAACAAGCACTAGATGATTTCTTGTAACTGAAATACCGCATGGCGTCCCATTCACTGGCCACTTAGTGATAGAAGAGTCAGACAGTTGAACTCTGTGTATGTGTTGAAGGCCAAGGTCACTTATATACAGGCAATTGTTTTGTGGACAAGCCGCTATGCTGAATGTTTTATTCAACTCAGGCACAGCTATTTGACGTGTTTTAATAAATGTTGATGTATTGTAGACAGTGATGTGTTTAATGTTATGACGTGCCACAAACACATCACTCCTTAGCATTGTAACTCCAGCAACGTTCTGTCCAGTAGAAGGAATAACATGCAACACTTTACAATTGTTTGACAGTAGATTTAATCTCAAGGCTGAGCTATCTACAATACAAATAACATCAATAATATGAGTAAATGAATATAGTAAAACAATGAAAGAATTCTGAACAGACATAAAAAGGAAAAAGAGCCTAGGAGAGCAATCTGTAGAGACAGTACATGCTGGGCTCACCTTGTGCAGACAGTACCCCCCACTGTATTATCCAGATAAAATAAAAATACCCTATAGCGAATATATGGTAACACCCCAAGTGATTTCCTGTCATTGTCAATCCACCTCTGCACCGTTAAACCCCATGACCCTTCGAAACGACCCTGACACAAGAGCCCCTAGTGTTAATTTTTAAGGTTAGGATTGGGGTTAGGATACGGATTAGGTTTAATATTGAAGCAAAGGTTAGTGCTAGGATTTGGGTTAAGTTAAGAGTTAGTCAGGGTTACGGTTATTGAATGAATTGAAGGGGCTGTTTTGTCGGGTTAAAGTATTCAGGACCATTTTATCGGGATACCGTATTAAAGCTATATTTTGATCAAACATTTTATTCCATGAGTGAAAGTAGATTTAGAAGATTTATTAGAAAATTATTTTTGTCATAAAAAAATTGAGTTTTTATAACGAATATTATGGGTGTAGGGAAATTTGCTATATGTTAATTCACACTTTAATATTTAACAGTAGAACATAATATGAATATATTTCGTTACTCCAATAAATATTGCAAATAAATTTTCTCGTGATCAGAGGATAAAAACAAAATAGCTAAAACAGCAAAATCAGTTTTTAACAAGGGGTTGTCCATAAAGGACAACCGCAAAAAAATCCTCTTTTCCGACCCCCCCTCTTGTCCGCAGTTGTAAGTATGTGGCTTACCCCCCCCCCTCCCGAACGTCCGCATCTAGCATTATACAACTGCCTGATGTTATGGTCTGGCAGTGTAATAAATGATGCTTTCAATTCAGAATAACAATTCTAGATTTATATACTAAGTACTAAACCAACTATTGAACCAAGTACTAACCAACACGCAACGCTTATACATATTACTATTATTACTCATATCACTATTACTTACTCCTACTGATCACATATTACACCATGTACCTCAATACAAAGAAATAATTGAACAGAATAATAATGTTTTTTTTATTTAAAAAAGACTTCAATTGATAGCTCTCCAGTCTGGTATGATCATCTTCATCACATGCAGCTGTTCAAACACAGAATATCATATAAAACAAAAAATAAATCTTGAGGACGTCCGCAAGATCCTTTACCCCCCCCCTTGTCCGCA
>JAQIXG010005798.1:0-11056 GCA_034700105.1 Oconnorella tubifera
TGTTTGGTTGGTTGGTTGGTTGATTGATTTATTGATTGATTGTTTGATTGGTTGTTTGTTTGGTTGGTTGGTTGGTTGATTGGTTGGTTGGTTGGTTGGTTGATTGATTGATTGGTTGGTTGGTTGATTGATTGATTGATTGACGATTGATTGATTGATTTTAAAGTAATGAAAATTTTACGTAAAGATTAATTAATTAATGCAGAGAGTTTGGTGATGATGACGATGATGATAAAGATGATGACGATGATGATGAAAGAGCAAAAGCTAAACGTCACAAGTTTATTGTAAACGAATTTGAAAAGCGTCGGTCAGCTGTCAATCAAAGTCACGTGACCACGGATGATTGGCTGCCACCCAGTAAGGACTGCCCACTTCACGAGGCATCCAATAGAAAGATTCCTAAGCTTACAGTGCAGGTTTCTCATTGGTTGAAATTATTCAAAAAAATTTTGATTGTCAAATTTATTTAGTTAGTAATTTATATAATAATTCAATTATTTCTATAATTATTTATTTATAAATGCTATGTTTTTTATAGGGGGATCGGGGTGGAAGGGTGGGGATGAGGCATTTAATAAATCAAATGAAAAATATACTATTTTAATTTTTTTTGAATTCATAAATGAATTTTAAAAAAATTTAGTTAAATTAGAGAAAATCCTTGAAATTTAAAATAAAAAAATAAAATTTTTACGTTTTACATTAATTTTTTTAAATAACTTCACCCCCCCCCCCCCCCCCCCGCTTGTAACATACCATCCCCCCAAATTTCTGTTTATTTTATTATTAAAAAAATTTTGTAAAAGTAAAAGGAATTTTTTTTTAAATTTTATTTTAAAGCTTTATTCCACCCCCCCTTTGTAATTTGCCCCTCCTCCCCCAATATTTATTTTTTATTACAAAGATAAGGGAGCGATGCCACACACTCATTCTCTCAGCCATACAGAATAATCTAAACGTGGCACAACATGGCTTAAACGCGGCTCAATATAAGTCACCCAGTGAAATCTCAGCCGATATAGAACATAGTGTTTTTAAAACGAGTAAACATTTAAATGTTTATAACGCAGCCGTCATTAGACGAGTCTCAGAAATTAAACGACAAACGGGTGCGGGGGTATTACACGGGGATGTTTTAGTCGTGAAGGTGAATGGGGGGGATGTAGGGGGAGGGGAGTATTTAGGGGGAGGGGAGTATTCGAAGGTGGGGGCGGAAGTAAAAGAAGTAAATTTAGAATTTTTGGAAGATGTTTCGATAGCAAAAAAATTGGAGTCGTTTAAGGTTAAACACGACGGGTTTAGATCGGCTAAAGAAGTTTTTAGAGAGGGGGGAAGGGGGAGGGGGAGGGAGGGGGTGGATTTAAAAAAAAAGAAAGAAAGCGATTTAAGGGGAAAAAATTTGGAGAAAAAAATAGAACGGGGTGCGGTTAATTTGGATGAGAAAAAAATTGAACGTGAAATTTCAGTTGAGGAAAATATACATGAAAATAGCGTTTTAGTAAATGATAATTTTAGTTTTGGCAAAACGAAGCGAAATGAAGAATGCGATATTCATGCTTTTTTAAAGAGGGAGAATGCGGCCACAGCGGGGGATGTTTCTGGGGAAGATGTAAAAAAAACAAGTGGTAACGATTTGGCAAAATATTTGAAAAATATTGATGGGAAATTTATACGTTCGAATTCCCTTGATTTAAATTTAGAAAAGAAATTCAAAGAAGAAAAAGAAATCACTAATGAAAAAGACTTTGATGAGAAAGATAATATTTCATCTGCGACTAAAAAGAAATTTTCATTTTTTACAATTAATTTTGAAGCTAAAATGTCTGAATTTGAGCATAGTTCGGATGAAAAATTACCGAATGGGTTTTCCATTTCGGAAAGCAGTAGATTCTGTAACAGAAATATCACGGAAAGCGACAAAAAACCCGATTTGAAAGAGTTAGAACTAACCCTAAACAAAAAGGACGATAATTTTAACTGCTCGTCAAATTTCATAAATAGATCGAGTTCTTTAAAGCGCGACTCGAATGATTCTATTTATAGCATTAAGTCGGAAATCCCCTCTAGCACTGAAACTACCAATGATTCGATTATAAATTCAAATAATTTCACCAAAAATATCTTGAATGATAAAATGTTTGATCATGCAAATGAGGACGGAGGGACCCCTGTGTGTGATGAAAGGAACCAATCAGAAGATTCGTATAATCCAGAGAGCTGCGCTGTGATTGGACAAGAGTCAAGCGTCCTTGCGGAAACTAGCCGACAGAAAACAAAGAAGAGCGTGCGGATTTTAGACGAGCCTCAGATCAGTTACTTTGAGAGAGAAAAGAGAGAGAAAGTCAACGGGTAACTCTACGTACCCTTCTATCAAGCATCGTGTTCTCTATTACTCTTTCATACTTACCCTTTTACCAAGCATCATGTTCTCTGTTACTCTTTCATACGTACCCTTCACTTGAGTCTAAATTCTCGTTCTTTGATCTTTCTTTTTTATGTGCCCTTCTACCGAGCTTGTCTATTGCCTTAATCAGCCTGATGTAACTTTCTGCCAAGGCTGTTTCTTGTCTGTTTCTTTCTTTCTTGGCTGTTTCCTTTGACGAAGTCAAAGGGTACATAGGGTACAAAGTTTTATTGCATTGTTTTATATCGTTTTATGTCGTACCCTTCTCCCGAGCCTATAATTATACATTATGTAATATACATAGTATACATTAGATAATATATAGTATATATTATACATGAAGGCTTCAGGTTTAAATGTTTAGAGGGGGGGGGGTATAAATAAAATGATATTGATTTTTTATTGTGAAATATTTTAAAAATAAATTATATCTGTTGTTTGCGAGAGTGATAAGAGATTGTTGTTGATTGCAGAGTTAATAGTGCGCCAAAGATGAAACACAAAGCTAGAAGGAATAAGGTGGGGGGGGAGACTTTTATCTGTTAAAAACTTTCATTAAGAATTTAATGTAATAAAATACTGTTACGGTTAAGATCGAGGGTTAGGATTGATGTCAGGTTTAGGATTATAGTTGGTTAGGATTAGTGTTAGGGTTATATTTAGGACTGAGTTAGAGTTGTATGTTTTAGGGTTAGAATTATGACTAAGAGAGAAGCTAGATATTTTGCTAAAAATTTGTATTTTTTTTCTTACATTAAAATTCTTTCATTTTATAATTTAACGTCTTTTGTTTTCCGCACAGAATTCATCCAACAACGGTGACATCACTCGGCATTTCTCTAAAATCACTTCTGACCCTAACTCGACCCTTGACTCTAACTCGACCCTTGACCCTAACTCGACCCTTGACCCTAACGCGACCTCTGATGGCTTGACAAAGCGGCAAAGCGGCTCAAATGACGCGCGGCACAAAGAATTATTGACGGCTGCGTCTAGTTTTGTGATAAAGGGACTGACTCCTTATTATACAGCTGATAGATTCAGTTCTAAGGTGAGATTTAGTTTATAAAAAATTATTGGTTATCTCCAATTAGTCGCCCCCCCAAGAGAGTAAAAGAAATTCACACCCCATCACTACTTCTTCCACCCCATCCCAGCCAATCGAAAAAAAAATATTAAAAAATGTTAACAATTTATTTAAATTATTAAAAGTTATTATTATTTATTATAATTTGTTTGTCTATTATTTATAAAAAATGATTGAATAAGAATTGTTAATTGAATGAATATTTTCTGTAGAAAATTGTTTGTTTTTTGGAAATAAAAATAAAATACTTTTGCTTTGTTAGGACGTATTCAAAGAGGTGGCCAAACTTTTGTCTCATAACTTGGCAACAAAATACGACAAAATAGATACATGTTAGTATTTAAATACATGTATTCCGTTGTAAGTTATCTCTTAATCGCTTAACGTCACATCGGTACAGTAATTATATCTTGCGGTAGTTTGCGATTGTTTATTTGTTTGTCGTTTAATGTCACATTGGCACAATAATTATGTTTTTTAGTGTTCTGTAATTGTTTGTTGCTTAACGTCACATCAGCACAGTAGTACAGTTCTATATTTTCTTATAATTTCACTGTTGGTCGCTCCGCATTAAAACAGACTGATTTAATGTTACATCAGCACAAAAGTCTGATATACTTTTTATTGCGCGATATAATTTAGAATAATCGAATTACGTTATTCTACAAACTTGCTGCACTCTGTAGTAAAGTGTAGCGTAATGTATTCCATATTTAATACTAACTTGTTCATATTAATTACATAATGAGGCATTATTTCTATTTTATTTATCTATTTATGTCCTTATTTATATTTTCTTATCCTATTTTTCTTTATTTTCTTATCTTTTTTTAGATAAGGATCTAGTCAAGGGAATGATGAAAAGTATTTTTACAAAACTACGCAAAGTGAATAGTGCGTCTGATGTCATTAAACTTCTGTCTATAGACAAATCTACTTAGAGAAATATATCTATCTCTAGACAAATCTCCATAGAGAAATATATCTGTCTCTAGACAAATCTAGAAAAAAGAGAAATTTCTGTCATTAGACATAAATAACTACATAGAGAAATATATCATTTCAGTCTTTCACTTCAAATTGTGATCGAGTAATTGAGCTTACTTACTAGACAAATAATTATTAATTAATAATTAATTCATAATAATTAATTAATAATTATTAATTAATTTTCACTTAACATCTTCATTTGTGACTAATCGGACATATTTCGTTGACTTTTAATTTTTACTAAAGGGTGCAACAAGCGGGCGAAATAATGAGATTCGAATCCGTGACCTTATGGTTTCTGTTTATCTTTTTACCAAACTTTCTTTTCTTGAAGTCTTTTTATAAGTTTTTTATTTGGTGGATTATGTCATTTTATTTGTATATGGGGGTTGGATGGATACTTGAAGGGGGGTAGATTGTGGGGGGGTGGGGGTGACAGATATTCTTTGTATTCATTTATTTATTTTTTATTAATTACAATAAATTGAATAATAATTCTCATGACAAGGATAATTCATCTAAAGACTTTTCATGTAGGACAATTCGTCTACAGACATTTGGTCTACTATTACATTAGGGTTAGGGCTAGCAATGACGTTAGGGTTAGAAGTATTGTTAGTTTTAGACTAGATCAAATGTCTGTAGATCAAAGGTCTGTAGATCAAATGTCTAGATCAATTGTCACTTAATTAAAAGGATGTAATCAGTGATAAAAACAATCAAAACATTTAGTCTTCAAAGTCAGATACATAGCAAGTTTCACTGCTACCACTCTCGTCTTTTCTTACCTTGCTACCACTCTTGTCTTTTCTCACCTTGTTATCACTCTTGCCTTTTCTCATCTTGTTACCACTTGTGTCTGACTTAGAAACCCCACTTTCTAGTTTTAATTCATTATTATGACCATCCTCTTTAGCATTGTCATTATTAGCATCATCATTATTGTCATCATCATCATCATCATTATTGTCATCATCATCACTATTGTCATCATCATTATTACTCTTATCATCATTATTAGCATCATTTTCATCATCATTATCATCACTAAAAAAACTAATCACATCATAAGTCTTATATCCTGTTACATCATTATTTTGCTTTTTTGCTTTTTCCTCATTATCATTTTGCTTCTTTCCTTTATCATCATTATCATCATCCAGCTTTTTTACTATATCATCATTATCATTATTTTTCTCCACAGCGTTACCACCGTGAATAAAATAAAAAGCCCCGTTTAATTCCGTCTCTCCTACCACTCCTTCTTTTTCATCAGTCGCTACCACTTCATCTTTTTTATCGTCACTTTTTTCTGCACTTTTCTTCGTTTTTTGAGCTGATTTTTTTTTTGCTTGGGGGTCCAGCCCCGTTGTGCCCCCGTCTTGCCTGTGGGGCATAGAGGCATAGATTGACCGGGTCCTGTAGGCGGGAGGCACTGAGTAAGCGACGAGGGCCGGGTGGGAGTGGTAACGACAGGGGTAACGGTACCGGACATAACTTGTAGGTCTCTGAAAAAAACGGTCAAAAATTAATTTAGTTTAATTGATTTAATTATGAAAAGAAAGTATATACAGTAATTTTTTTTGTTGCTTTGCAATAATATAGTGATATTAAATTGTAGGACCTATAGTCTCGGTGGCCCCTATCACCCTTTTAGTTTACAAAAAATTATAACTGGTTTCTGTCTAGTCTATAAATGGGCGTAACGGTGGAAATTTGACTGAAATCGAGTAAGATTCGAACATGAAACCCTTGGGTTTGGTCACCAAACCCAAGGGTTTCATGTTCGAAACACCAAACTTTGGTGTCAGGCGCTATAACCACTTTACCGCGCGCTAAATCAAACATAAATTAAATTTTAAAATATAATAAACATTTTTAAAATATATCAGGCTCTAGGCCTATTAATAGACCTTATTTCTGAATTGACTGACGACGTCATTTTCTTTGTCTTTCTTCCCCTCTTTCTGATTCGTTGATTTACTTTTTGCTCTCGCCTTATTGGTTCCTTCCTTCCGCCCCGCTGATACTTTAGCCACGTCCTCCTTTATGTCACGATCGCGATCAGATGACGTCACTTTTGATGACGTTTTATCTGATGACGTCATAAACCTATCCGGTGACGTTTTATGTCTGTTTATATCTCGCGATTTGTCTCTCGATCGCCTTCGATTTGTCGACGGCGATCGACTAGAAGAATGAGGATGATCGCGCGATTCCCTGAGAGGGGAGGAGCAACGACGGGGGGCGGGGACAAGAGAGGGGGCGGGGCGACGAGAGCCCGTGGGCGGTGATTGATAGGAAGGAATAAAAACTGGAATAGATTCTCGTCGACTTTCATCAACCCGCTGCATTTTTAGGCCCCTTTTATTTATTTATTAATATTGAATCCAATTTTTTGACCCGTTTGACGTTTGTATACTTTTAAATTTTTTTAATTATCGCCGATTACTAATTATTTTTTATTTACAATTATAAGCCTATAAATAATATAAATGAGGTCTTATAACCTTCATCATGCATCTAGCATATACGATTTAAAGGACATTTAAAACCACTTAATTATAGCTATTAGATACAGTTATGAAACTTTAAAACTAAGATTGATATTATTATGATTATTATAAGTTAGGCCTAACTATTGAACACTTAACGCCTTAAATAGCCTAAATAAACTACGAGATAGGCCTATGTAAGCCTAAGCCTAGATTTGTAGTCCTATAGTATTAGCCTGTATTAGACTTATAACTAGAAGCAGCCTGATATTTTTATGCGTAAGCTACATTTGACAGCGCTAGTAATCAATTTCAACTAGAATATGATGGGGGGGGGGGGGGGGTTGTATATGCATAAAAAGGGGGCTGAATCCCCCTCTCCCTGGGAGCCTAAACCTAAAATGTCAAAGTGTCCTAGAGCTCCCTCCCCTCTCTTTAAAGTACAATTATAATTACAAATTATTACTCTTGTACTCTTTATTTGTGTATTATATTATAAAAAAACTGATAGGCCTTGTAAAATCATGAACCCGATAGTTTATTCAAGCTAACCCCACCCTCCCACATACAAATATTTGCTGCCACCCATCTACCGTACTATAATTATTATGCCTTTATATCTATTGAGCCGACGTTTCCCAGACGATTTATCAACAAAACAGATAAATATTATTTCTATACAGATATTATCTATTTTATTTTTAACAATTATTTACCCCCCCCCGCCAATTCCACATTAAAATAATTTATACATCAAAATACTGCACTGCAAAATTAAGTTTCTTTTTAAATAATAATATAACAAATAATATACAAATGCGTAAATAAGTCAAATGATTGAATCCAATATTAATTGTGAATAATTTTACTGTACAATAAGTACAGTATTAACGTCACATCAGCACTAATGCGCGTCTATTTAATAATGAATTATCAACCTCATGCGATCAATCCAAGTGATAACTCTTAAACAACTTAAAAAATACAATAAGAATTAGTATAAAATAATGTCGTTAAATAATCTTAATGCTATCTCGTTAAATACTTAAACACGACACCGAGAGTCGACACCATAACCCCCGCGCACAGCACCAGCACCCCCCTGACCTTCCACTGCGCGACACTACCAACCAATATCTCATTCAACTCGATCACGTGCTGTTTTAAATCTTCTAAACTCGTATCGTTATTAATAACGTGTGTTGCTAAATGTCGTTTCTTTGCTAGCGGCATTTGAGAGTCGATTCTTTGTAGCGCGGCATCGCGGGTCAGTCCTCTGTGTTCAATCAAGCGCGCTATCTGAGTGGCGCGGTCACTGCGCGGTAGATAATAGCACGATAATTATACGACATAAACAGATATACAAAATGTATATTATAAGGTACACTGACAAACAACCCCAAATAAATTAATAGGAAATAATCCTAATCATAAACTTAACCCTAACCTAGCTAGCACTTACCTTAACTTTAATGCTAACCCTAACCCAAATCCTACTTCAACCCCAACCATAAGAATTAGTAGTCGGGACTGTTCTGCCGGGGTCGGTATTATTTCGTTTTAAATATTTAAATTCAATATTTAAAAAGGCTAAATAGATAAGTCAAGATAATGATTTTAAATGAACACACCAGTAGACAACGATGATGACATTCAGGAAGGGAACCATTTTACTCGTCTCAAATAACAAAGGCAGGTCTAACACTGCAAACTGATGACCTGTAATATATTCAGCAATCAACGTCACATCAGCACAGAAACACTATCTATTAACATATTTGTAAGTACTAGCTCTAAATCTAACTAAGGTTAAATTTCATTTTAAGCATATAAATCAAATATATAAATTAATATAGGTAAGCACAGAAAAGCATAAATAAAAATATATGACATATATAAGAATAAGATATTTCTAAGTATATACAGTAGATAGTATAGAAATAAGGCATAGTTTCTGTATTACGAATTACAATTTTGTTTGTACCTGTAAAGAAAAGTTTAAGAATTCTAAAGACGATACATTTATATATTTCCGGATGCGTTATAGAATTAAGTGTGCGTCGTTTTGTCGCGTCAGCAAATATCATTTCTCCGAGTTTCTCTCTGTCCAGTGAGCCGTCCGGGTGAAAGACGGCTGAGCCAAAAGCCGCCCGGATTTGCTTCCAAGCCGGCCTGCCTGGCTCTACCACTGAAATAGGATTTATTTAAATTACATATTTGAAGATGATATAATAATGTAATAATTATTCCCTAATTATAATAATAATGATAATACAGAAATAATGAGACAGAAAATTTACATTTTTCATTTGTAAAGTGTGACAATTAACCATATTTCAAAACGATAATTAGTTCTAATGATCTATGTAGCAAAATTATGCAAATTATTTCTAAATCTGATAATTAGCATATTACTCTGACCCTCTCTGGCTATTTTATCCGCGTCTATGATTGGGCAGTTCAGTTCCCGCAGCATGGCCCCCACCGTACTTTTACCGGACCCTATGCCCCCCGTCAACCCCACCAAATACATTTAGAATTAATTTTTAAGCGCCAGGCCGTCTTTTACCCAACCCCCAAAAAAAAAATTTTAGTTTTGTTTACACCGGAAGTTTTAATAAAATCTTTTTTAAAAAAATATAAGAACAAAATGTCTTCTTTTCAAATTTACAATTAGCGCTGATCTTTTAAGCAAATTAATTCATAATAATTTGAATAGAGCCCTTTAATAACATAAATCATTCAATATAACGCAAATACATGTTAATAATCAATTATAATCCTTGATATTCGCTATATAATACAAGTTTTAAATAGTAAATGCATTATTATTATTAATTTATTACAATATTGCGATGTAATTTTGATCGGAACCAAATGTTCACAAAAAACACAACACCAATTATATCAAATGCAATTATCAAGTTTTACTAGTAAAAATAAAAGACAACGTGTATACAAACTATAGGACCCTGCTAAACGGTTACAAACAGAGAATACAGATAAACATCACTTTATATTATTGAATATCATTTTAATATTTGCTCTTTTAATAAATCAAAATCAAAAATGTTTCAAGAGAATTACTTAGTTACTGATCAGTTAATAAAGTCTAGAATTGAACCTATGATTACATATTTAAGATCTCTAATTAGCTAAAAGTTCCGTCTCTTCATATATCCATGTAATAAAAGGTATAATTCAAATCAGCAAAAAATGTTCTAAAATACATGTTTCGTAATCAATTCAGCTCCAAACTGAAAATAATCAGTCTAATCCCCCCCCCTAACCTTAAAACTTTCATAATCTCTTCATATAAATATACCGAATACAATAAAAGTGACAAAGTTCTTTTGCACTAACACGAGTTCGCTTACACTAAAATCAGTTCACCTGCACTTAGGCAGTTCACTTGCACTTAAAACAAAGTTCACCTGCACTAAGGCCAGTACGATTGCACTACAAATACAGATCGCTTACACTATAACAGTACTCTTGCACTAAGGCCAGTATATCCGCACTAACAACACAATACAGTCTCACTAAAGACAAAGTCCACATGCACTAACACCAGCGCACGCGCACTAAGAACAAAGTACGCGTGCACTAAGGAATGAACTCTGGCAAGGCCTCAATCTTAACCTTGTCCTCTGGGGTCTCATTTCTAACTAGAAACATGGAGTGCCCCCACCCACACGCCACACTCATCACTTCAATCCCTTCCAACGTCTTCACTTCCTCGGGGACTGACGACGTCTTACTGCGATTCTCTCCGTAGCCCTACAAACAACAAATCACTCGCTGCACCCTTTAGTCCAGAAACAACGTTTTACTATAAACACAATTGAATGCTAATAAAATGAAAGCTCGGAGAAAATCTAGATTTAGCAAATAAATGACTTAATTAAGACCGAATATGATGCCGCTGATAAAAGAAAATAAAAGATATAAAAACAAGTTTTACCAGTTCACCGTAGGTGGGATGTGAACCCCAGCTGACCACACTGTTGTCTGCCTTTACCACTATGCTCTTGTGACTAGAAACAGGCATTGTCAACATCATCAATTGATTTATAC
>JAQIXG010005799.1:0-11056 GCA_034700105.1 Oconnorella tubifera
GCACTTTTAGTCGACTAGACTATAACTACTGCTAAAACTAGTAGAACACAAAATTAAACTTTCATTCGAATGACTTGTCCTAAAATTTATATTAGATTCACTTGGCCCTGAATTGGTTTTACAAACGTGTATTGCAGATCTTGTGATATTTGGCTTTTTGTGCAACTAGATCGCCTCTTGATATTACTCTTGCAATGTCAAATCTGCTTTGCTTCAATGCATATATCTTCAAGGTGCTTGTTATGTAATTATAAAAAGGAAATGAACCTTGAAAAGTGGCGTAACCACACCCCGACAATTACGGGCAATGACCGAGTTGCATTTTATTCTGCCCAGGTTGCATAAACCTTGACATTAAGTGTTATTTAGCAAAATAAGCAAGCTTTTTCTAGCTGATTTAAAAGTAATTTTACGTTGTTAGACGAATTAATTAAGAAGTTTTAGAATGTTCTAATCAATCATAAAAAATTGAATTTTGAGGCAAAGTTGTCTGTTAAATATTTAAAATGTAGAGTTTCTTAAAAAAAATGTTTAAAAGCATTCAACATTAAGTGGCTTTATGTTAAGTTTCCTTTATGCTATTATAGTTGGGACAGGAATCGCAAGATGAGCATGAATGTGAGAGGCTAGGAATTTAAGATGGAGTAGGCACAAGTCCCGAGGCAATGTGTCGCTTGAGACTACAGTAAAAAATGTCTCTGGTCTTTGGTACCTCGGAGGGCAGCAATGAGTTATCCTCCAAAATTATCTGACGACTTTTCCTATAAAAAAATTCCATATATTTGTTATTTGTTGTTATTAGTTTCAAGTTTGAAACCACTAACAATAATCTTATTAAAACATAATACACACTATTGGAAACTGTAAAATATATAGTACTGCATTAATTAAAAATTACTTAACAAACAAGCTGAATATTGTAACGAAAATATTAACCCAACCAGCAGATTATAAAAAATTACACGATAAATGGCCCCCATTTATCGTGAGGACAGGTTAGTGGAGGGGGAAATGGTGCGATCAAGAAAGGGGCAGCAGGTGGCAAAGATTCTCATCTTGGTTATGCCTCCATTTTTATTTATTTATAATTTCTCTGAAACTGACGTCCCAAATAATGTATTCTATAATATTTACTTCGATTTGTTCAATCTTAATAAAAGATAAAACATAAAAATTTGTATCTATAACTGTTTTATACATTATTTTAGCTAAAATAGCGCCAAAATGGGTTCTTGGATATGAAAGTTAGAAAAAATCTCTGTTAGTAAGAATCACTGTTAGTTAAAATTTATGATAGCAAGGATTTTATATTCTTCTTGCATACGAGCATAAGTTTATCTTCAGGTCTGTGTTGTATTTCAGAGTAGATTTGTTTTCTGTGTTCATATTTCTTTATTTACCGTAATGCTGTAATTGCTGTAGTCTTATGTAGCTTTTATTGGTGCAGGGCAGATGCTCCTGTAATGGGAGTACTTTGGGAGAGTGCCATGGCTGATGACACCCTTTTAGGGTAATCTCTTTTATTTTCAGTTTCTTGGATGATTATTATTGTATATTTATTTACAAATGTGTTTGCATATTGTGTGTTTTGTGATATCTTAATGTTTGTGAATATAATTTAGAGGAGTGATTTGAGAGGCTGGTGGGGGGAGTGTAGTGGAGTGGACATAATGAGGTATTTAAGGGTGCAAAGGGGGATGATGGAGAGGACGGTAGTAGGTGGGAAAGTTAATTTTAAAAATTTCTAAAGTCTTGTTATTAAATATTAAATTGCAATGCTTCTATTGTAAAGCCTCGATAATTTGATACGTAGTCCTCATTTTGTATGAAATGTTTCTTTACTACTTAACTTCGTATTTAACTTGTCTGTACAGAAATCTATTGTTCAGAAATTTATTTTAAAAAAGCAGCATAATTAAAATTGATTATAGGCTCAAATAATTGTATAAATTAATATAATTAATGTCTTAGATTATATCGTCGTTATTTGATTGAGAATATTACAGTTATTCACTGCTAATATATGAATGATAATATTAGTATATTAATATATAAACTAGTGCTACTTTAAGAAAATGGTTTCTAATTATATTTACTAAGATATTTAGACAAATTATCTGTTAAAATTTGTTAACCTAAAATAAGTTTTTAACAGGCCTACAAAAAAAGCTGTTGAAGTTCTTGTTTTGCTTCATATCTGAAAATGACTGATGATCTATTTTTAAAGTCATTAAGAGATTTGATACCATATTTAAACACTTATATAAGTTGACATTCTTTTTTTAGTCACCATTTAAATGCTGTTTCTTAATCTGCAAGCTTCCATCCTACAAACCTGTAAATGTCTGCCATAAACCTATCATATGCCACCGCTAAATGTCTATATTGTTGCCTGTAAACTTGTCTTTTGCTGCTCGTAATCTATAAACTGCACATCTCCAAACTTCATAAGGGTGCCTTAAGATCAATGGCAGACATCTGTGGCTCACGAATGCTGCCCACCCTAGGTATACCAGTGAAGAAAGAGAAAATAGAGAAAGTAAAGAGAGAAGAAGGGAAAAGAATGAAGATTGGAGAAAGATGAACAAATCTTGATATTTTAAAACAATTAAATACCAAATTGACATGCTACATGTGATATTCAAAATTCTAAGATTGTCATAACTGTAAATAATGATGTTTATGATGTGTTAATGTTGTATTTGATATGTTAATCAATCAAAATTAAAGACATTGAAATTAATGTGATGTATAAAGTTTATAATAACCAATTTGTTAATTATATAATAATTGAACCAAATTTTATAATAACCAATTTGTTAATTATACAATAATCAATCTAAATTTTTAAAAAGTAAAATTAATTTATATATTTGATATGTTATCTAATAACTAGAATTTAAGAAATTGAAGTTGTCATTGCATATGCAATTAAAGTTAACTTTAGATTATTATATCATGTGTACGAATGATATCTTAGACATAGCTGCCATTTTATGCACATTACCAAAGATTGCACCAAGTTAACAACATACTAAGCTTTCATGGAAATTGAACCCTGGATGTGTCGGTTTTGAGTCTGGTGCTGTATTACTTTGCCATTGAGCGTTGGCAAACAGTAGTCGTAACTGTAGATCTATTCAGAATGACAAACAAATTAACATTAACACAAATTTTTCATTTAATATTGTTCTTCTTTTGCAGTATATTATCCTGTCACTTGGTTATGATTTATGTTGCAAATTTCTTATATATTTTATCAAAGTTAACTGCCAGTTACGGCCTTGGTATTTTTCTTATTTGTCATGTCGTAGACACTTGCTTGGTTTATTTCTTTCTTTCATTATTTCTTTGACTTTTTATTGATATATTTGATTTTTGTTTATGGCTGTTAAATGAATTAAATGTGTTTTATTTTATTTAAATTTGATTTTATATGATTCTGTTCTGGGTCACATGGAATTCATTAAATCATGTTTTTCTTTCTTTTAAAGTGAAAAGTAGTCAGGTTGCCAAACAGGGTATTTGTACAAAAGCGTGCACTACTGACCCCACATGGGTTTATGATGGATTTAGCATACTTGGGTCATACAGATGACATAACTGAAAGGTGACAAGCTGTCACCCTTCAGCATTTTTAATAAGAGACAAAAATACAAAATGGCCACCCTTGCATTACCTCAGAACATTTAGATCTTAATATCTTTGCTGTTATATGTCTCACTAACATGTATAATATCTCAAATGAAAGGTAAATAGAAGCCAGACAATTATTTCCACACATTTATTAACCATAACAACATAGTAGTATGCTACATATAAATGAATGCCACAAATATATTTCTGAATAACTTTAATCAAGAAGAATTATGTATATTGTACTAAAGTAAACATGAGAAATGGATGATTGCAATTCACAAGATATTCATCTAATATTGCTTGTTCTTCGTCATCGAGATCATATTGCATAGTTTTGGTGTGCTCATTTCTGCAGTTCAGGTCACCCTGACACACACAAAATGATGTGCAAGGCAATCTAACATGGACACAAGAACACCTCATTTGCAATCTTTACATGAACGTCTGATTACTTTTAAGATATAGTCTGGTGATCGAGGATTGGAGGGTCTGGTTCAGTTGCATACTTCCAAACAAAGGCTTGACTGTGGTCCCGCATTCTGTTCAAATGCTTCTGTATAGGGTGCTAATGAATTCAGTTTGGGAGCAGATATTATGCTTGCTCTGGATGTTTTTGCCTTCCATACTTTACAACGGACTTCGGACATTGTTGATAATATTGAATAACCGTAGCATTGTGATATGAAAGAGGTTGCACTGGAAATAATATCTTGCATGTTGTCATTAACGTTATAAATTCAGTCAATGTTAGAATCATGGTCTGCCTGGAGAACCTAAACCGCTTAGTCTTGCCAATACCATAACATTGAGCAACGGTATCACATCCTGAAAGTGCATGTGCTGCAAGTAGTTTAGGAATAATCTCCTTGTACTTGTATGTTGTTGCTTGAATATCCAGGGAATGCCTTTTTGTCGAGGTTGGCTCCTTTATAACAGAACGTGACAGTTTCAGTTTCAGGTAAAAGTAAGGTAGCAACACTAATACATCAACATCATCTGATATTACAGTGATGCTGATATCTTGACCTTTTTCTGCAATGGATGCAAATTGATGCATTTTGATAACGTCAGCTTCTTCCTGTGTATTTGCAAGATCCCGACGAAGTATTTTCTGTCCAAGATGTAATTCCTCAAGCATGAGATCACGCCCTGTAAACACTAGTTTGTGCTGATAGTTACTGAAACTTTCTCTCTTGTCTTGTAGACGTTCAACAATGAAATCTATAAGTTGAACCTTATTATGTGTTCGGTAATCACAACTTTTTGGGGTAAAAGTTTCATTGCCAGCGACATTTGGTATTGACTCTTTCCCCTAGATAATCTAGTGCTTCCTTTAGTGCTGTAATCGAAGTATCTATCGAATATGAGGTATACGTTAGATGTTCTCAATTTATTAGTGACATATGCAACGAAATTGTCTATTACATCATTTATTGTTCCACTCGAAGGCCAGTGTATGACCCATAAAATTGCTGATCTATCAATAATTAATTGACGAGAGGGAACAAGTAATCTTGCTGACACTTGAACCTGTAACAGTCCTTTGAGAGTTGCTTTAGTTTTAGCTCCCCTTAATTCACAATAGTCTGTAAACAAGGATGTTGGCACTAGGGCTAACTCACACCGCATGACATTTTCAATATTTAAAGCTCTTCCTGATGCTTGTAATCCAATTATTCTTAAACAAATTATACTTGTGTCATACACATTTACTTACCCAACAGATACATGTTTCTTCATTACAGTCATAGTGGTTACTTTTTTGGGCAAGGGATTATGAAAACTATTCGGCCATGTTTTTTCAGAGTCCTTCATATGTTTCTGACCTATTGTTAATGCTTGGTCTACATTTGATTCAGAACCAAAGATTCTGCCACTAACTATGTGAATGATGCCTTCTTTGGGATGAGATTGACGATCAAGTTCTCAAAATTTTTACAAAATATACTATTCAGACTCGAATCATACAGGTTTCATGTGTGGAAATAATTGTCTAGCTTCGATTTACCTTTCATTCGATATACCTTTCATTTCATTTATACATGTTAGTGAGACATATAAAGATATTAAGATCTAAATGTACTTGGGTAATGTTCAAAAATGCTCAAGGGTGACAGCTTGTCACCCTTCAGTTATGTCATCTGTATGACCCAAGTATGCTAAATCTATCATAAACCCATGTGGGGTCAGTATTGCACGCTTTTATACTTGACTGCCAGATTAAAGCTATCTAACAATATAATGTGACAAAATTTGAATAAAGTTATAACATTTTATGTATCCTTTTATATTCATCATCATCTTCGTAAATTTTTTTTATAAATTTTAGATGAGACTGAATTCGTTTCTATGTTCGTCATTTGTCTAATTTTTTCTAAGATGCATTCGTGAATTGAAACCATTATTTGTTCATATATGCTAATTATTTTAAATTAATGTCTAAGTATTTTATAAATATACAGCATATTAAATAGTAAGGCAGATATCTGTTTAACTTTAAAGTGTTTTAATTGATTATGACAGATATGATGAGACTGGCCACACAGTGGGTAAACTAGAGTTTGAGCCTCCAGCACCGATCAGACTAACGTGGGATTTACCGGCTGCAGTAAGTAGAGCTCGTCTCTTTATGCTTGTCTGAACTAGATACAATTTATTGATGAAAATATTAAAGAACTGCTTAGAAATTCTCCAGATTTGACAATATTATGCTAAATTAGACTAAAGAAGTGAATAATATGACTGGTATGACAGAAGAACTGAATAAAGTGATCATTTAAATAAACGTTAATATTAATGCTGATCTGAGCGTATGAGATAAGTGACGCTTATTTAGCAAGAATATTAAGTTTATTAAGTTCTTTTTTTCAAGAATGAGTTTAATGTAGTCCGCTGATTAGGTAACCATCATGTCAGATTTAAGGTGAACGTATGAGATAAGTAATATTTTGATAAGTCATTTTTTATAGGTAAATATTCTCATATTTGACATATGATATTTGATACTGATTTATCAAGGATTTATCAAATACTTGATAAATCATAAGCGCGTATGCTTAAATACAGGGTGTTCCAAAAAGTAACTTGTATTGAGTATGCTGTAATTAAGCTAAAAAATAAAAAATAAATTCTCCAATTTTGTGTTTGTAGTGAGAAAATTTGTCATCTGACTACCAAATTTCACTTTGAACTTTACTTTAAAAATTTCATATTTTGAATGAAATTAGATATCTAAGTAAAATATGATATCTTAATTAAGATTAAGATATCATATAATACTTAGATATCTAATGCCTTTCAAACTATGAGATTTTTACAAAAAACTTCCAGTTCAATTTAACCAAGATCGAATTATCATGGTTATGATATTTTAGCGACTATTTCATGATGAGAGATAAATGATGCTTCATTTTGTGTGCGATATTAACCTTTGGAATTACCAGGACCATCCTGCCAAACAACTGTAACGGGATGTGTTATATTAATCCCAGAAAAACGGACAGACAGAGGCTATTTTTATCAAAAAATGGCTACCAAAACAGCTATTTTTATTCTATCTAGAGATGAAGTTTAAAAAATAATATAACTAATTTTAAATCATTTACCTTTAAATTATAATTATTGGACAAAAATCTGTCAAATTGCAAAACTGCTCTAATAATCATAATTAAATTGTATGTCATTGTATTTCTTACAAACTTTATAAGTTTTGAAAACTTTGAGATAAAGTTGTGAAATTTGGTGGTTAGATGTGAAATAAAATTGTAGGGCATTTCTTATGTTCAAATTTAAAAGCTGAAATGTTTTTAGGCATGACACAAGAATATTTTCTGTACATGAGTTATCATAGTTAGTTCTGTATACTGTTTTTAATTACAGTGCATTGAAGTGATTGAATCGAGTTTGTCAGTGGCTCGCAGTCTCTACAGTGATGTCGATCTTCATGTTATGGTGTATGATGTTTATGGCAAAGGCTTCATGAAGAATTGTAAGATCAGTCCAGATGCATACATACAGATGGCTCTACAACTCGCTTACTTTAGAGTATTTATTTTAAAAGCTTTTTTATTTTTAAGTTTTTAACTTCTTCAGAAATATTTCAAATTCATTGTTATAAAACGGCGAAGTGACTGTGTCATAGAATTTGCGAACAGTTATTTATCGATGTTATGATAGTAAACTGAAGTGAAGTAGTACACTGGGATTGGTTCATTGATATGTTATACAATGCTTTAGAAGTAACTCAACTATATTATTCATTGTATGGATTACTAATGCATAAGGAAATGCACACAACTATGCAATACTCAACGTATCCAGCAGGTTTAATTAGTAAGCATCATTAAATCATTGCATCATGATAAATTTCTAAATCAGTGGATCAGTTTTATATTCTTTGATTTTCAGTCTAAAGCCATAGTAAACTTTCAGTGTCTGATTAGGTTTCTGTCATAAGTAGTTTTTAACTGTCAATGTGGGTACTGATTTTGAGTGATACCGGACGTTTACATTGGTCAGTCTCTAATCTTTGTCATATCTTTCTAATCTTTAATGTTTAATTAAGTTTAAATCCTTATCTGATTTAATGTGTACTACTTCAGCAATGCTGTCAGATCTTGTTGACTGCTTTGATATCTATACAAGTTGTTTTGTTGTTGTTTAGGATGCAGGTAAGTTTTGTTTGACGTATGAGGCTTCTATGACTCGACTGTTTCGTGAAGGACGCACAGAGACAGTTCGCTCATGCACTCTTCAATCATGTGACTTTGTGCATGCAATGCAGGATAATTCTATTTCTGTATGTTACTTATTTTGTCTCGTTTATAAAGTTTTTTTTGCTTATTAACTATATTAAAACTTGGTTTGTTTTTTAATTAGGCGCCTTTTTACGTTTTTAATACTCTACAGATTTAAAAAAAAATTGTAGCTAACTAACTGATATTTTTTAATTTTTTTTACTATTTATCTGTAAATATGCTAAGTTAATTTTTAAAGTTACTTTTATAAGCTAAGACGATTACTTTAATTACTATTATAATTTAGGGTTTAAATGTTATTGTTATTATTTTTACAGTATTTGCACAGGTGTTCTCTTTAGGTGAATGACAGTGTTGTGTTGTAGATAGATTTGTAATGTTTACTAATCATTAAGTCTATTATCCTGATTGTGAGAACTGCGGAAGATTGCGCTGGTTATATCAATTGTCTACAAAATTTAGCTAAATGTGGCTTTATTGTTATTAACAAAATAATAAGACACTGTACAATATCAATGCTTTGAAGTCTAAGTTTAAAAATCAATACTAATTATTCTGTCCTGTATTATGTCAAATTCCATGAAGATTAAAGATTAAATTCAGTGCAGGTGTTCAAATGTAAACTTTTGATAAAATGGCGCTTATTACAATAGAGCTGAATATAACCTCTCTGTCTCTCATTCTCTTTGCTATCTCTCGCTGGTATGCTTCCCCCCCCCTATCTTATTCTCTCCCTTCTCTCTCTCCCTCTCACTGTCTCTCCCTCTCTCTTGCTCCTCTCCCCCCTCTTTCTTTTCTTCTCTCTTACTCTCTCTCACCCTCTGCTCTCTCTCTCTCTCATTCTCATCAAACTGTCAAAGTATACAAATTGAAATCAGATAGTACCTGCCATCATATCATATTACCCGGACAATCAGTAAATTAAGCAGGGATATCCAGACAGGTATCTGGATGTCCTGATACTCCTTGAGCTTTGATCTTTGATATGCACTGCATGTATATTTCTAATCTGTCATTTCGTTTTGTGTATTACTAATTTTGTTATTATGCAGTTAGTGTTTATAAATAATTGATTTTGCAAATGATTGATCACAAAGGTCATAATAGAATAAAGCAGAATTCCTCTAAAAATAAAAGCTGATATTGTGTCGGCAGTGTACCAATTGCTTCAATAGTCCCTATTGTTTTAATTTACCCGATTATGAATGTTGCTGAATAATCAGTAAAGCTCAGTAATATAATACTTAGTACTAGTTACATAATTTAAATTGATTGCTTGAATCTACAGAACAAGGAGAAGATTAAACTGCTTCGTACAGCAGGAGACGTGCATCAGGAAGGTTATCGTAATTCTATGTCGGGCAAAGGCATTGATCGTCATCTATTTTGTCTTTATGTTGTCTCGAAATATCTGGGTATTGATTCAGCATTCCTTAAGGAAGTTCTCAGTGAACCATGGAGGCTTTCAACTAGCCAGGTTACTCATTTCTAATTGATGTGCTGGTAATTGCTGAACTATGCTATATTAAGATATTAAGATAATATTTTCTTGGATACAGAATTTCAGTGTTTGTTTCAAGACAGTAATGGACGAGTTTAGTTTTAAAGACATGCTTAAATAATTTTCTTGATATATAGAACAACTATTTTAAGTGTATAATAAATTTTTAACAAAAATTTAAAATGATTATTGCTATAAAAGTAACATGTTTAACAATAGCATCACATTTTTAGAAATGAATTAATTCACAGATTTGGCATAAATATTACATAATGTTATTCATTGTATTATTGTGCCTGATGATTTCAGACAATGCAGATTTTAAAAATGAACCTTGTAGTTTTGATTCAATACATGTAAAACTTTATTCGGGCAATATGTTACATTCATTCATGTTTATTCAGGCATGTGTTACTGGCATGTTTGGGCAATTTATTACATAACTTGTGAAATTTAGCATTGTACTGCATGGCCTAATAATTTCAGACAACATAATTAAGTTCCTTATTTAATATCGTATTTCACACATCACCTATAAAATAAATTGTAAAAGTATATAATATAATAATAATAACTCTTAATACTATAAAGTATCCATGTTGGCATATAAAGTATCTATGTTTTAAATGTTGTGTACTTTGATGTTAGACACCACATCAACAAACTGAGAAGCTAGATCTTAGGCGTCATCCAGATATGATATCAGCTGGTGGAGGATTTGGACCAGTACGTTACGAAAGATTAACTTTTAAATTTAGATTATATTACTAATACAAAATTTAATGTTTTTACATTAACAAGAAAAAATTATATCAATTTTTTATTTTATACTAATTTTTGTGTAATATATTTAGAGCTTTACTGATTAATCGGCAGCATTCACAATCGGCCGATTGTTTATTTTTCCAAAAAAATATCAACTTTTTGAGAGAGAGAGATAGAAAGAGAGAGAGAGAGAGAGAGAGAGAGAGAAAGAGAGACAGAAAGCGAAAGAGATTATATTCATTAGTATTGTAGTTAGTTGATAGCTTCAATAAAAAGTTGAATATTATCTCACTCTCATTCTCTTTCTCTCTCTGTAGCCTTTGATCAATGCCGCTAACTTAGCGGCATTGATCAAAGGCTACAGAGCGGTGTTAAAAGTCAGCGGCATACATCA
>JAQIXG010005800.1:0-11055 GCA_034700105.1 Oconnorella tubifera
CCTACATACCTGGCCCCGCTAGCTGACCCCGTATAAAGCCTAAGTAAAAACCCCCCGCTGAGCCCCGGCTCAAACGTACAAGCGACTACGACATAACGACCCCGCGTCAATGTCCTACGCAGAAGCATGCTACGACTGTTACGAAAGACTGACGAACAAACCACGCTGGGGAGGGAATGCACCCGGTACTCCCTGTTACCCTCAACCTTCAACAACAAAAATCCGACAACCCTTTTTTGTTTTGACAAAATTTTAATGTTTTTTTGATAAAACGATAAATTTACTTAACGTCACATCAGCACAAATAAGAAAGAAAATTTTAAGAAAGTGGTAGAGGAGTAGGGGAGGAGTCGGGAGGGGTGGTGGAGGGGTGTGAGAGATTGGGGGATGGATGGGGGAGGGAATGAAGACTAAGGAACAAGAATGACCTTGAGAATTGTAAAGCCTATAGTCATGCGTTCCTCCCCTTGACGTCTCATTGACTTCTGAACTATCTGCACCAACACCTCACTCTCTTCATCGGTCACTTCAAACAGAAACTGAAACAAGAAACGCGTTTCTTATAGAAACTGAAACGTAAATAAAGCCAGAAACACGTTTCTTAACAAAACTGAAACTCACGATAAAACTTAAACTATAATTCAGAACAAAAGTAAATTCTTAATTTTCCACAATTACTTTCCCTCCCTCCCCCCCCCTCCCTCCCTCCCCTCCCTACCTGTGGGTTATTAAGGAAGGTAGCCTTGTTATTGATGCAGCCCCCTCCCCTCCCCGGTGCCACCCACTCCGCGTGGATGATTGCCTCCCTCCACCTCTTGCTGAGACTCAATAAGGAGGTGTTGACTGTGTGGCAGATAGCAAGGTTCATAAAGTAGCGACAAAAGTCTTCAAGCGTCATCCTAAAGACGTCACATCAGCACAAATAGACGTCACATCAGCACAAATATAGAGAAATACATCAAATAAATAGCCGTCACATCAGCACATATACATAAAATAACAACAGTAGTCTTCTAACGTCATCCTATATAAAAATAAATAGACGTCACATCAGCACAAATAGGCGTCACATCAGCACAAATGCAGCATAAATATATAAAAGCATCGTCAACGGTGCATTGAAATCAAGTGATGAGTGAACGCTGGACTCCTAACACAGCAGAGTCGTAAGGCCAAAGTGTTCAATCCATGCGCCGGGGGAGGGTGGTGCTAATTTATCAGGGGGGTCAGTATAAAAATACAAAAAAGTTCACTTACCAAAATTCTCCATCATTTTCAAAAGTCAGTCCAATTTTATCTCGGTCTGATTTAGCGATCTTAGCCCACTGGGGAGATCTGAAACAAGAACAGGGGAGGGAATTAAGATCAAGAAACAAGATTAACGGGGAAATGAAGAACAAAAAGAAGAATAAAAAAATATCCGAGAAAATGGCTGGGAGTTGTGAGGGGAGAGGGAGATCTCACTTGTAGTAAAAACTAATTTATTCTAAATTTTCCGCTAAAATTTTCCGCTAAAATTTTCCGCTAAAATTTTGAGCTAAAATTTCAATTCTTCAATTTCAATTCTGAATGAATTTACTATCTGGTTAATTAATTAATCAATTAATTTAATCATAAAATCAGTAACTAATTAATCAGTCAATTAAATTATTAATTATTATTAATCAATCAATTAACACCAAAACTATAACACGCATTAACTATAATTATTTGTTTTAATGTTTAAAGCTAAACGTACAATCCGTGCTGATGTTACGTTAATACACAAACCTACCCGTCACTGAAAGCCCCCGTCCACTCCACTCCCCCCCAGGGGTTGCGTAGTCGAATCATGGGAAGTTTTTCCCGGTTAAACATGTGGAAAATACCGGTACCAGCAAGAGGCACCTTTTTAACCGCGGTCACTGAGTAGGCGTGGCCTTTTATTAGCCCCACCTCATTAGGCTTCTCCATTTCAGCCTCAGATTTAGCCTGGAGGGGGTGGGGTTACAGACAAGGGGAGGGGTTAAAGATAGGGGGGAGGGGTTAAGGAAATATAAAGAGGGATGAATAAAAAAGCAGGAATTTGTTTATGAATAAATAATAGCTGAAACCAGTAAAAAAATTAGGCGTTAAAAAAGCGTCCCATTAAAACTTAAAACTAATTCTAACCCTAATCCTAATTCAAAATAAATATGTAAATAGATAGACAGACAGAGAGACAGACAGACAAATAGATAGATATGGATCGACAGGGAGACAAACAGACTAAAAAAACAGACAGACCAACAGACATACAGACAAACAAACAAACCAACAAACAGACAGACAGACAAACAAACAGAGAAACAGACAGATAATCAGACAGACAAACAAACAAGCAGACAGACAAACAGACAGACAGACAGACACATACAGGTATTGCAGCACAAAGCAGAGAATAATTATCGACGGCTTTTTTCATCGAGTCAAAGAATTCCTCCATCTTTGCCTCCGACTCATAAAACTTTCCCTCCTCCATATCGTAACTCTCCGACACGCCCCCCGTGAAATCCTCCAGGGCCTCCGCTAGCTCCCCCCCGTCCAGGGCCTCGTAGCACCCGAATATCCTGAAAAAAAAATTCGAAATTTTACAAAAAATGGACAAAAACTGAATAAAATTTTAAAATTCAAATTTTTCAAAAAAATTCACTTTCTATAATTTCGTCTAAATTCTTAATTAATCTTAAAAGAAATCATATAAAATTTTAATTAATGAAATTAATTAAATTAAATTAATTAATTTAATTACGTATTAATTCAAAATTTGCACTGGCTTGCTAACTTTTTTACAAAAACCCGCTATAGAGTCAATGACCTCTATAGCCGGTTAATGACCTCTATAGCCGGCCAATGACCTCTATAGCCGGTCAATGACCTTTATAGCCGGTCAATGACCTCTATAGCTAGTCAATGACCTCTATAGCGGGTCAATGACCTCTATAGCCGGTCAATGACCTCTATAGCCGGTCAATGACCTCTATAGCCGGTCAATGACCTCTATAGCCGGTCAATGACCTCTACAGCGGGTCAATGACCTCTATAGCGGGTCCATGACCTCTATAGCCAATCAAAGACCTCTATAGCGGGTCAATAACCTTTATGGCGGATCAATGACCTTTAATATTTTTTCGCTAACTCGACTAATCAAAATAACATTACTTGCTGCGCCCTTTAGTAAATATTCCCAACTTACTTAGCGTATGCCTTCTCTAATAGAGCGCTCCAAAATTCATTCCTAACTGGGGAATGGACGTAGATGAGTTTCCCATTTCTAGTGGGAAGGAAATCATCTATAACAACGTCCACCCATTCCCCGAACTGCCAAAAACGGAAATGGAATATTCCGGCGTGCTTGTCGTCCCAGTCTTGCTCTCCGTGGTCCGGAATAACCTGGAAAGTTCCGCGTAAATACGTTTAATATCCCATCAGCACGGAATAGTTTAGAGGTAGGTTAGATAGGAGTGGAGCATTTATTTAAAGTCAGATCAGCACAAAAATATTAAAGGAAGGTTCAGTAAAATGGCAGTAAATTTAATTAAGTTGGCACATCAGCACAAAATGATATAAAGCAGGGGTATTTTAATTATTTGTTAAGTTTAACGTCACATCAGCACAATTATATAACGTTGTATTTAATACAGTAAGTTTCTCGGCACAGACCTGGGTCCAATTGCCGCGATTAGCAGCCAAAGCAGCACAGGCGGCTACGAACCAACAATTGCCGAGTTCCCCTTGGACCAGGTCCCTACTACTGACACCGTCAACAAATAATTTAGGATCGTTGCAAATATCCTGAAATAAAATATTAGGCTCAAGATTAGGGTTTAGATTTAAGATTTACTGGTAGGGCTTAGATCTGGATTAAGATGAGGCTTATGGTTATGGTTAAGATTAAAATTAAATCAACCAATCAAAAGCTGCTATTATTTCAATACAATTTAGATCAACCAATCAAAAGCCTCCTATTATTCAATACAATTTAAATCAACCAATCAGAGAGCGGCTACTAACTTTGGGGCGTTTCCATTCGATGCCTGAGGCCCTCTCTTCATTGTAAAACAGCGACCGATTGGACGGGGGGAAATACGAGTCCCTGAAAAGTTGACCCGTTTTAATCGCGGTCTGTTTTAGGTCGGAATACTTCTGACCCCTGTAGGCGGTCACCATATTGAATCGTTGACGTCAGTCGTGACGTAATTTAACTAGAAAATAATTAAATAATTAATTATTTATTATTTAATTAAATAATTAATGCAATAAATGCTGAGAATAAGTGAAATTTAAAACTTAAAATGTATTAAGTCAATTAAATTAATTTAATTGAATCGGTAATAGAAAGATTAATTAGTTTGGATTAACGTGACGTTAATTAAATGACGTCACGTTGATAATTAACGTCATTTTTGACGTAATTAGTCGATTAGCCACGTAAACGCCGGGTAATTATCCATAAAATTCACGCAATTAATTAAAAAAATCGATTAAAATTAATTAATTGGTCATAATTATAATAATAATTAGTAATTAAATTAATTAATTCATTAATTAGCGTAATTTTTAATTAAAAACAAGATAATTAATTAAAAATGTATAACATCAGGTAAATCTTGCAATTTTACCTGTTCTAGCGTAATTTTCACCAGTTTCGCTAAATTAAATAAAAAGTTTTAGGCTAAAAAATTATTTAATATTATAGGATATGTAAAAATGCGTTGGGTTTGGCATTAAATTACGCGGACTAATAGAAGAATGATGCTCTAATGCTAAGTATAGAGATTTTGGAGGAAAACGTTCTGCGATTAGATGAATTTTTTAAATAGGCAGATACGGCTTCGTGTGTGCATCGAAGCGTGAAAAAGGCCTGCACTTTATTTACTAAAAAAATTAGGCCTATAAGAATATAGGCCTGGCAATTTTGACTTGATTTCGATTTGAATTTATTTTTTGAATGTTAAATTTCATGGTAAAAACATTGCGGAGTGTTGGCAACGGCGGAATCGGAACCGAAAGGTTAGGGTTTGATTCCAGTGAATGATAGCTGTATGATTAACTGGCTGCACCCTTTAGTATGAAGATTAGATTATGAATGGAAAATCCAAGATTTCAGAAATGCCGGGTGGGGGAGGGGTATTGCTGTCAAAATTCGGCGTCTCGATACACATTTCTGTTATTAAATCTTTCTAAAGAGGGCGGGTGGGTGGGGGGGGGGGGGTAAGAAAAATTTAAGAAGACAAAATTTAAATTAAAAGAAAGCCAATCTAGTAATCCACAGGGGCCTATTTTGAATTAGAATTAAAATTAGAATTTTGTAGGCCAGATTTCAAATTCGACCTTTATTTTAAGCGAGAATTTATAAAAAAGACAAGATGTAAGTTTAAATTAGATATTCTATGTAGACCTATCCCATAATCTTGCATCTATTTGCGTCTGTAGACCTACTATTCTAAAATTTTATCAACACTGCTTTAGTTCAAAAGTCAAAATTAAACTACTAATTTTATATTTAAAAAAACCACCCCCCCCCCCACCCTCCCCTTGCAAATAATAAGCAAAATAATAAGAAAGTTATACGTTGTAAATTAATAGTATTTTTAAAAGTAAAAAAATCTTAGCCTAAACAATTAATCCATAGATCTAAAAGATCAAATTGTTTATAATTAAAAATCATAATTTTATAGATTCAGATAGTGATTTCATTTATTTGTGTGTTTATGCAAAAGTTAATAGAAGAATTATAGCAGTGTCCGATGTTTACAAAATACAATTTGTGTATATTTTACATAAATTCACTTAAATCAAGAAATAAGTTTACTAACAACTGTTACACCCTCCCACCCCCATTTCCTCCCCTCCCTCTCTCCTATCTCTTCCCTCTCTCTCTCTCTCTTCCCCTCTCTTTCTTCCTCCCTCCCTCTCTCCCCCTTTTAAATATATAATTACTCTTTCACTCATAGTCAACATCTATTCTCTTTTCTCCCTCAACCCCTTCCTCAATCTCTCCCTCCCTCCCTCCCTCAATCATAGTTTCTGACTCTCTCCCTATCTCTCCCTCCTCCTATCTCTATTCACTCTCACCCTCCCTCCAAATTTCTCCATCCCAACCATCCCTCTCTCCCTTCTCCTTCCCCTACAATTTAACTCCTCCCCCTCTCCCTCCCTCCCTCAATCCTCTCCCTCCCCCTACAACTTAACTCCTCCCCCTCTCTCCCTCCTCTCTTCCTCCCTACAACTTAATACCCTCCATCACCTTCCTCATTGCTCCCACACTGGCCAACACCTTCTTCTTCTCTCCTTCCGTCAAGGTCTGATTCACCACGTGTGTCAGCCCGAACTCCCCGAGTACGCACGGCATGCTGAGGAAACACTCCTCCTTGATACCACACCACCCATCAGCCAACGTGCTGACTGTCATAACTGTCCTTTGGTTCTTGAGGATGGTCTCGCAGAGTTTGGATATCATCAGGCCTATGCCCCAACTGGTGTAGCCTTTCAATTCGATGATCTTATAGGCCGCGTTGATGACGTCCTTGTGTAATTTAGCCCAGTTCTCAGGGTCCTTTCCTGATTCGTCGCCGGCCACGGGGCAGATGTCCTGATTGGTTGGGAGAAAGAGATGTAGAGAATTTAAATTTTTGGAGGGAGGGGGAGGGGGAGGGGAAGGGGAGAGAGTATTATTATTTAGTATTTTTACTGATTAATTAATTGATTGATTTGATTGATGTATTGATTGACTTGATGATTGATTAATGAATTGATTGATTAATTGATTGATTTAATGATTGATTAATTGAATGATTGATTGATTGGTTGACTGACTGACTGACTGACTGACTGACTGACTGATTGACTGACTAACTAACTGACTTACTGACCGACCAACCGACCGACCGAATGACTAACTGACTGATTGACTGACTAACTGACTGATTGCCTGATTGACTGCCTGAATGACCGACCGACCGACCAAATGACTAACTGATCGTTTGACCTACGAACCTTCAGTAGGGTCCCCCCAATATTAACGCTACTCCAGACGGCCACACTCGAGTCCCCGTGCTCCCCTATAATGTACCCGTGGACACTCTGCCCCCCTATGCCAAACCTCTCCCCCAACAAATATCTAAAATAAAAATCAGCCCCACAATTATCATTTCTATTATAGCAAAAAATTCTACATTTATATCGTAAAATTAACTCAATGTTAAGGATTCAAATAATATTCATTAAACATACTAAAATCACATAAAATTAATAAAAAAACATCAAAATAAACCAAAACACATAAAATTAAACCAAAAACAAGTTAAAAACACGTTAAAACATGACGTCACCTGAACCTGGACGTATCGAGGGTCGTCCCGGACCCTATGACGCGATGCCGGGGGAATCCGCTGAGCTTCCAGGTGACCCAGGCCATCAGATCGACCGGGTTGCTAACCACAACGATGATACAGTTAGGACTGTATTTGACCAAGTTAGGAATGATGGATTTGAAAATGCCGACATTTTTCTGGACAAGATCGAGGCGGGACTCCCCGGGGTTCTGACGGGCTCCCGCGGTCACGACGCAGATGCGAGACCCCGCGCTGAGGGGTAGGAAGGGAGGGGGAGGGGAAATTTTATAATTAGATTTTTTTAACGTTTGGATTGCACTATTATATTATCTAGTAATCATTCATCCATCCATACATCACATTACATCTCCATCAATCATCCACTCCTTACATCACATTACACACAAAGCCATCATTCATCCACCCCTTACATCCCCACACTCTCCATTCATCCACCATCCACCCAGCCCCATCATTCATCCATCATTCACCCATCATCTACATCACTCCCCACCACCCACGTTACCCACACAAGCTATCCTTCCACCTATCATTCATCCACCTGCATCTACATCACACCCCACCCTCCATTCATTCATTCATCACTATAATTCATCTACATCACACCTCACCCTTCATCCATTCGTCCATCCTCTACACCCCTCCACCCCCCATATTCGCACCCTCCCACCCCCCCCCCTCACCCTGCCCTCTCTCACCCTACCTAATAGAATAATCTGTATCCGCCTGAATATTACACCGCCTTCCCACAAACGCCTGCCCGTGCATCAGGTCCATCTGCTCCCCGGTCACTACCTCCTTCCTCACATCAACCAGGGCCAGATCGCTCGCCACCCCCATCGTCAGCAGGGCGAAGGCCCCCGCCATCCCCACCTGGCCGGCCCCCACGATAGTCACCTTGGCGGAGCTGCGGCCGGGGTCGGGGATGACCTCGCGGAGGAATTTGGCGGGGGTGCCGGTTAGTTTCATGGGGGCGGGGTTGGAGGATGATGGGGCCTTAGGGGGGCCGGAGGGGTTAGGGGGTTTTGCAGCCATGGTGGAGGGGAGGGGAGTGAGGGGTGTGTTTTGTGGGAGAGGGGGGATTGACTGGGGGTGGGATGGATTTAATTTGGAGATGGATGGATGAATAGATGAATAGATGGATAAATGAATGGATGAATGGATGGATGGATGAATAAATAGATGGATGTTAAACTGTTTTGGAAATAGTAGTTAAAAAGTTGTCAAATTTTCGCACAAAACTAATTGTTGTTCTTATTATTACAGTCTTTCAGATAAAGTTTAAACTGAGATTTAACCTGAGATATAACTTGAAATATTTAAATCCAGATTTACTAGAGATTTAGTTGTTATTAAAGAAAGATAAGCCTTTGAAGATGTTTATCTTATGACGTCATAGTCATTATAACGATTTTAAGAAATAATGTTAAGAAAGAGAAATGAAAAGATTAAAATGTTAATGTACTATTGATCCCCCCCCCCCATTTCATTGGCCAATACTAGGATTAACCCCCCATCCCCCCCCCCCCCCAATTAGAAAGAAAGTACTTTTTTGTAATAGAAAAAAAATACGTAACAGATTACAAAGAATTATTAAATAACAATTTTAATCCAAAAAGATCATCGGATTATTTAGTAAACTTCCCCCCCCCCTCCTTTCCCCCTTCACCCAGAATGTTATGAAATTATTGAATTTAACAGCCCCATCCCGTTTTGAAAGCGTAATTAGTTTCTATTCGGCAAATGGCGCTATATTTAAAACGTGATTAATTTTTCCAAATTTTTGTACGCAAAATAGAAATATCGGCGTCTTATTAAAGGATGCAGTCTAACCACCCCCCCTCCGCCTTTTCCCCCACCCCAGCTGCTTATGATGTTAATGTAGCAGCTGTAGCAGCTGGTAAAGTTACAGGATAATAACTTTAAAGCTGCATATAGAGTAGAGAGAAAAGTATATATGCAATAAAAACTTGTATTTGCTTTTTGTATATCAACTACAGCGAGTATGTATGTATAGTTGTATGTATAAGTGTTAGTATATAGTTAGTATGTTTTTTAACTTCTTGTACCGCACCTTGGAATTGCGTGATTTGGAATAACGCTACAAGTAAAATGTAAAGCTTATCTAGATATTGTTAGGCATATTGTTTAATAGTCTTACTAAAGGGTGCAGCAAGTTAATTAAGTTTAACGTTTGGGTATGTTATATGAGCAATGTCTCAGATGAATATCTGTTAATTTTAAGAGCCTTACTAAAGGGTGCAGAAATTTAGAGATAAAGTGAAAATTCACAGGAATCGAACCTGGGTATTTGGCTGTAGCTTACTGTTTAACTATTTTAAATTTGTAACAATTTTCTTAATTCATAGAACGAGGAAGACAAACGAACGCACAAAGAGAGAGACAACGAGACAACCACAGATACATAGACAGCCAGAGTGAAACAAAGAGGAACAAAGTGAGATTGATACACAAAGAAACCGTGTTACAAATACAGATAGAAAGAGATAGAGACATACAGCCAGATAAACAGCGATACAAAGAGACAGGCAAAGAGTGACACACAGCCAGACAGACAGTGAAACAGAGAGACAGATAAAGAGATATAACAAAACATAGCCAGACAGACAGCGATACAGATAGCGATATATCGAAACAGACAGAGAGAGATGGACAAAGAAACAGCAGAGAAAGCGTTTGATGACTTTGACACAGATCACAGTGGCAAGGTGGACGTGAAGGAACTCCAGAACGTCATCAGAGCGTTCCACGAGATGATGGGGGACACGGTAGACGAGACCAAGGTCGACTCGGAGGTCCAGGTGCTGGAGGGGGGAGGGGAGGGAAAGGAAAGGAAGGGGGGGGGCGTTATTTGATTTTTCATTTTCATAGTGATATATTTTATATATTGTATGATTATTGACGTGGATGGATGGATTTATGAATGGATGGATGGATAGATGAGTGGGTGGGTGGGTGGATTAATGGATTATACAAACAGACAGACAGTGAGACAGATAAATTAACAGACAGACGGATATTACAGATAAACACACCGACCGACAGACAGACAGGTAGGCATACGGACAGCTTGACAGAGAGACAGATATATAGACAGACAGATTAAAGCTATTACATCACACAAGAAATCATTTTCAAAATTCTAAATTAGAATTTATACAATCTTTCATTTTTCTATTTTCAGTCAATTTTGAAAGAAGTCGACACAAGCGGGGACGGAAAAATCGACAAAAATGAATTTGTCAAATTTTTCACCGCGTAGTAAACTAGAACACGTGACTACGACTGGTCATTTCCGGATCAGCATTCAGCTCTAGAGAATGGTCATTCCGTATCGGAAAAAATTCAATCGAAAACTTTAATAATATAGAAATCATTTAATAATCTTTTTATGCTTGCAAATAATAAATTATAATTAAAATTATTTTATTTCATTCGTAAATTATGTGGTTAAGAGTTAGTTAAATAGTTAGCCAGTTAACTAGTTTAGTTAGTATTAGTTAGCCTTTGATGGTAAAGACATTACACGCTCATACAGAAGATAAATTAATTACAGAGACTATTACTAATAAGTTGTACTGTAAAAATTATTATATTTTTCTAGTGGGGGAGGGCGAGGTGGGGGGGGGGCGCGGAGGGGGGCGGTGGCGGGGGGTTC
>JAQIXG010005801.1:0-11055 GCA_034700105.1 Oconnorella tubifera
AATTTAAAAGGTCTAGGAGGGTTGATTGTGAGGGGGGGGGGTGGGTTACTTTACGTTGATTTTTTTAAACAAATTTTATCCAACACTATAAAACAGGGGGAACTTTCACCCTTCTGTCTTATTTTTTATGAATTGTATCTAAGTAAATGATTGCTTGAGTTTTTATTCGGTGGGTTCTAGGTTCGAACCTCGGTCTAACTTTTCGAAATCTAACTACACCAAGCTTTTAGCAAGTCGCTCAAATTAGCTTCAATCACATAGCAATGTAATTAGCAAGGCTAATGCATTAGTTTGCTGCTAATAAGTAGTCACGTGAGAGGAGAGAGAGAGAGAGAGAGAGAGAGAGAGAGAGAGAGAGAGAGAGATCAATAATTTTGCTTGGTTACAGTGCCAGTGTTAAGGGCTGGAGAGGCCAATCAACAGAATTTATAACCCAGGGCGAAAAAAGAGCATTATTTAATGGGGTGAACTTAAAAAAAGTTAAAACAGTAGTTTTTTTATAATATTTCATAAATAGTAAAAAGTATGAATATTTCTAAATTAATATATCACGCTATATAATTAATATACATCGATAAATAAAATTAGATTATTTAGCCTTAAATTATATAAGTCTTGTATTTAAATTTTAATATTCAAATTTGCATTTACATTCGAATGTCAATATTGGTTTTATTTCTGAATTGGCATTTGTAGTCATTCTGTCAAACGACGATCTTACACTTTTATAATAAGTGATTAAAAAGTTTAAAATTGTTCTATCCTGAACATATTATTTAATGTTAGAACATTTTAGAATTTGAAGATTCAAGATTTCTATAATCAAATGCGTGAAATGTAGCTAATGCCACTGCGGGGGGGGGAGTGTAGGGCCTTTACCCCCTCCCTGGTTTTTATTAATTAATCTTCTATCAATGAACGCATATTATCCGGAGGGATTCAATGCATTAAATCTTGTTTCATGTTAGATTTCAACTTTGCATATTGCCTGCAATTGTGAAGCCATGTATTGTTATAACATGAGAAATGAATAGAAAATGTTTTCTTCATTTTGAAAACATACATTTTGCTGAAATCATTATTGTCTATAACAATCATTTAGAATATTTCAATTTAAATTTGAAATCAGACTTTGATTTATATTAATTACAATATATTTAATTTATTTGTAAATACGACTTAAACGTCTGCAATAGTGTTTCATATTTGACCGATATTGCAATAGCTGCTAATTTAATGAAATTACTAAAGGGTGCGGAGAGCTAAATTTAATTTCTGAGTTTTATATAAAAAATATCTCAGACGCATAATCAGAACGTTATATTTGATTGCCAATGTAATAATCCTACTAAAGGATGCAGCGAGTTCGCTATATCGAGAGTTTTCATGGGAATCGAATCTGAAAGTATGATGTTAAAAAACGTATGATATATAATATGATTTAATATTATACTAGTAATATTCAACTAACTTGATCAATTGCATGTTAAATACAAAGATGATAATTAGTATTAATAATTAATTGGCAAAGTGATTAAGCACAATACTCGGAACCTACAAGTTCATATTTCTATTAATTTCTGTTAAATGTAGGCCTATCTATTATTTCTGTTTTAAATATTTCTATAATTTCTATAATTCAGACACTTGGAATCTGCCGCAAGTGACTCATGTGTTCTCAAGGGCAGCAGAAAGCAGCAGAGCGAAAGTGAAAGAGGTGATAATGACAATTATATCATATATTTATTCGCATAGTAAACTGAATTAATAATATTGAAATAATTGTACAACTATAATTACTAAAACTACCCCGTACAGAAACCACCAAATTATAAAAAATCACCAAACTATATTTTTTAAATATCTTGAATTTTTTACATTTTTTAGCTTCTGGCTCGTCACAGCGAGTTGGAACAATCAGAAAACAAAGCCCAGGCAGCCCTGGTCACCGTCCTTGCCCTTACCCAAATAACCGAGCTCAAACTTCTCCTTGACCTTGGCAGTGTAGGTCATCGCTTCTACGAGTTTGTCCTCACTATGCTGATAGCTTGCATTTGTTTGGAACTCTTCATCGGCATCATCATCATCTACATCGGGAACCTTCACTACTATGAACAACACCGGGTGGATTCCACCAGACCTCCCTGCTGGTACCGAGTCCTCTACTGTCTCACCTGCTGCTGCCGGGGGTGCAACCGTCGCCTGCGTCGGCACGGGGCGTACCGCAGCGTGACCGACACGGGGGGAGGGGGTCCCCCGAAGAGAATCAGCGGGGGGGTTAAGGAGCAGGAGACCAGGCTTGATGACCCGGGTGATGTCGGGTGTTGTGGCAGCGTTGGAGTGCCCTCATGGAGACTGGAAGCGATGGAGGTGAGCACGGTGGGGTTCAGCATTGAGGAAGCTGATGAACACATGGAGTCAGCAAGAGTCAGAGCTGCTGATGCTGATTCGAAAACAGTCCGCATAAACAACTACATCCATCTACTTGAAGACGCTCTGAGGAAGGCTCCGGGGAATGGAGAACTGGAACAAGAGCTGGGGAAAGCCCAGGACGGGCTCCAGGCGGCTTCGAGGTTGAAGCAGGACGCCCTGAGGGACATGGCTGAGGCGGAGGCGACGCAGTCGAGGGCGTACGTCATGAAGGAGCAACGCGATGAGAGGCAGGAGAGGATCACGTTCAGAAAGTTGTCCCAGTGGCAGCACGCGGCAACGTACTTGTTGTATTTCGTGATGTTGATGAACGTCTTCATCACAACTTTTGGGATTTCTGGAAGTGAGCAGACTGTGTTCGGTACGTCGCAGTTAGGCAGGCAGCAGAACGTCACGAGAGCGTGATTTGTGATGTCATTTGTGTCGTCATAATGGTGACGTTTTGTGGGTGGATGAAAGGTGATGTAGTTAGATTAAGTGATGAAGATCGATGGAAAATAAAGTAAATTATGGTGATGATAGAAGATTATGAAGAGTCATGTATAGTATATGGAGTCATGATTTAAGTGATGATGAAACGTGATGAAGAGTGATGACAAGTGATAAAGTGATGATGAAATAAGTGATGATCATTAACGGGTATCTTGGAAATTTGCTATGATAAGGTCTAGAGCCATGACAACCAATTAAATGCATCTTTTCTGAGCGATAATCGAGGAAGTAGCCTTATTGTTACATGTAATCATTATCGTTACATAATAATTATGTAACACTATTACACAAATATTATGTAATATTTAACTATTACATATTACATAATATTTCCATGATAGAGATTATAAAAGATAGGCAGAAAAAAAGAAATAATATAATAAAGTTAACAAAATATTTTAATAAGATTCATATTTATTAAATTTAGACGTTGTTATAATATTATATTTAAAGAATTTATCATATTAAAAACGAAAAGTTAAAACAAAATTATAAAAGCGATAAATGAAAGACGTTATCTTTTAGGAACAGAGAATGGACTACATTAAATTAGATGAGAAAAAAAGATTTATATATGAGAAATAAATCGTTAAATAAAGGTAGCGATAAATTACAAGAATATAATTTAATGTATTATAAATATTTTACTAAAAGTAACCAAAATAAAAAGTTATAAAATAATTGAAATATATATTTGCTGCTTTAAGGGGGGGGGGGGGGGGGGGTAAGCTTTTGCCTAATTTTTTTTAGTCATTTAGTTATAATTAAAGCCCGTGGCAGTTTATTTTCCAATTTTATTTTCGGACTTCAATTCAAAATGTTTTCATTTTGTAAATAATTGAAAACTTTTGGTCTATTGTTATGTAAGATATTAATGAGAATTTAACCGGGGGTGGTTGGGGGGGGTATGTCATTAATGAAATAACTGTAAGCATTTAGACAGGGGGGGGAATTTATTTTATATAATTAAAGATTTCTGAAATATTTGTCAAATATTTGAATATGCTAATTATTAGCCAATCAGAATCTTGTTTATTTTTAGCTAGCGAATCACAAGTCATATATTAATCGTAATATTGATAAAAGTTTATATTAAGCATTACTTTGATTAAATTGATCAATATTTGATAAATTTAATATATGATCAATTATTGCGCGGTGTTACGATCTCATGAGTAAATCAAACTGTAATCCTAAGAGACGTTAGGGTCTTTCCTTTAATCTCCTGTTAAGACCCTATCGTTCTGTGAACAAATAAAAAGACCGTAGCGTCCAATAATGCCTTGTCGAAGAAATGACTAATTGTTAGTAGATATATTTGTAATTGTTGTCGCTTCTTTAGTTATGCAAATGTTTATTTCATAGATTATTTACTTTGTTTGTTGATCGTTCATTGTTTATTGTAGCCTCAAAATGTCGCTTGAAAATCAACGATGTAAAATTTACATAAAGATAAAAAAAATTTCTTTTGAAAAATATTTATTTAACTGTTGACTCAATAATTTCATTTATATGGCCAACACATCATAGCTCGATGGTGAAATGGTTAGAGCGCAAAACTTTAAACAAAGAGGTCTCAGATTCGCGACCTTGGATGTTAATCATAATGCCATAACTTGCTGCACTCTTTAGCGAGAAGATTAATTCTAAAGCAGTTTCTTAGGAGCCTTGTTCTATGGTTTATAGAAAGTAGAAACTAAACTGGATATTTATTTTTAATCGAGATAATTATTATTATTTATAAAATATATTATAACAAACATTTTATTGTTTTTTTTAATGAATTTAATAAATTTAAAATTTCTTTTTATTAGTTATAACTGAAAGTAATAGTATAAAATTAGTAATTAACTAATAATAATTAATTCAGTATCAAATATTTGTATTAAATAAATATTCATATAATATATTTATACTATAATTATAGTAATTTAATTTACTATTGTATTATAGTTTATAATTTAAGCATTATTAATTTAATTATTGGTTTTGCTTTATATGACAAAAACACCACATTGTTGAGGCATACTGATTGCGAATCTAGATGGGCCTTTATGATAGGATCATTGACCTAAACAATAGGATATTTGGGAGTGATGCATTATGATAAACTACAGCTAGATATTAACTAGAAATTATCATTTAATTCAACGTCACATCAGCACAAAAGTCTATTTGTTTAATCAAAGTGTGAAGATAACCAAGTGATGAGTAAACGAATGAATCTAAACACAGTAAATAATTGTTATTTGGGAATGACATGGGGAGGGCCAGCGCGTTTAAAAAATCAACTTATTTTTTTCGTAAATTCTGATTAAGGGTTAGAGTTAGGGTTAGGAGTAGTACAGATATTTGTTCTTTCTTAAATATTTAATGTTTTGTGACACAAGCTGAGATTGAAATTATAAAAAACAAGATTGCAGTAGATTTACCAGACATCAAATATAACGTATTTTTATATTTTCACGCGTTTAAATATTACTTTTAACAGGTAATATTAAATAAGTTTAAAAGTAATAAAGTGTCTAATACTTAACTACTAAATCTGACAAAAATAACTTAGATTAACTAACAACTTATGTAATAAAATTAAAAGCAAGCATTTATTTAAACACAAAAGTATCAAAAGTATTATTACATTTTTCTCTTTTCGTAGCTTTTTTAATTACACCGAGAACAATATAAATACAAAGCAATTTTTGCTTTATTTGGCAAAACATACAGAAAAAAAGGTGTTGAATTTTAAAAGTTTTAATAATTGAAACAATGTCGATTTATAAAATTAAATTTTGATCAAAAATGAACTAGATTGAACTTTATAATCTAATTTTCGATTATAAAGTTCACAATAAATAAAAAGTAAAATGAAAAAAATCAGCAAATTAACTTTACTAATGATGCTTAATTGATGATTAATTAATTTATAATTGAAAAAAGTATAATTATTAATGAATTAACAAGTTTGTCAAATTATTTAAACTTTATACAAATTTGAAGTTAAAACTACAAATTTAGGCCATTTTTTAGATACAGGTAATATTTTGAACCATTAATTACAATACTTTATATCAATTTATTTCAAACTCGCTACAATTTATACCTTTAAATTTGCACATTTATATTAAATAAAGCGTCTGTTAAAAATCAAACTATTCATCAAATTATCTGCAAAACATTCAAATTCCTTTTGTTCACCAAAAACTACAACCCTAACCCTAATCATTTAAAAAACTAAAAAGTCAAAAAAGCATTTTTAATTCTACTTTCAAACATTTAAATTTAATACAAATAACTAAATAATAATAATTGATAAATATTGATATTAAACTTCAATTTTTCTCAAACTAATAATTTTAACTAACATCAAATTTCATTCAATACATTTTAAATTTAAACGGTACCTAAACAAAAGAGCCCCGAATACATTACCCCGACAAAACAACCCCGTCAATTCATTTAATAACCCTAAACTTAACCCAAACCCTACTACTAACACTTCAATTCTAACCATAACCCAAATCCTAACCCCAACCTTAACAATCAATAGTCGGGGCCAATTTATCGGGGCCGTTTTGAGAAGAGACAAATTTAAATAATTGTATATCCATTAAATACATTTCTATTAAATATATTCTATTCAATATTGCTACTATTCAGAATAAAATCTCAAAAAAATTTAGCTTCGAACAAAAAACCAAATAGAAATTTTCTTTTAAATAGAAATCCTATTTCAAAATAGAAATCTTATTTTACTCAACAAAAACGAAACTTTAAATTGACGACAAAAACGCAGACGAATATTACTCCAACGAGAGATTTTATTATTTTAACGTCAAATTTCCTTCAATTTACGACGTTCAAGCCAATGTAGGTTGGCTTAGAGATGAGCCGACATGATAGCGAGACAGCCAGGTTGGCTTAGTTGGCTGATGGTTCAGGTTCAGGGGCGTCGGCTTCATCGGCTTGAGTGTCGGATGTCCACAGCTGAAAAGTGAAATATATCATCATTATTATAATAACGACTTTCTTCTTAGTCAAAGAGACAGACAGACAAACGGACAGACAGACTTATAGTAAGATTATCTCTCAGTAATTGCATTATCAATGGACAGACAAACAGACAGACAGACCAACAGATAGACAGACAGACTTACAGTAAGATTATCTCTCAGTAGTTGCATGATCAATGTACTGTCTTTGTACGAGTCTTCATTCAATGTATCCAACTCTGCTATAGCTTCATCAAATGCCTACAACAACAAACAATAAACAAATAAACAAACAAATAAACAAATAAATAAACAAATAAAACAAGAACAAGTAGCCTACTGCTTAATCCCATCCACTCAAAGCACAGAGGTTCTAGGTTTGTTTGACTCAAACATTCCGTCAACTTGCATCGTTTGATTTAATTCAACATGCTTTGCTAGAGCATAAGAGTATAACAAGATGCTTTAAAAATCACTGCGTAATTGAACCCAATTTTAACGAATCTGTAAATAAGATCTTATGACCTGTTTGGCCAGCTGGCAGGCTCTGTCTGGAGCATTGGTGATCTCGTAGAAGAAGACCGAGAAGTTAAGCGCGAGTCCTAGACGTATCGGATGGGTTGGCTGCATCTGATCCTTCGCTATATCTAGGGCTGCCTGATACGCCTTCTCTGACTCTCCTACTACGTCTAAATAGAAGATAACGGTTTAACGTGAAACTTGACCATAAATAAACCTAAATAAACCTTAAATCTAACTCTAAGACCTAACCCTAAAAGTTCTATAAAGAGAAACGATGATGACAGAATGATGATACAGAATGAAGCAATGATGATGACAGCATGATATCAGAATGATGATAAAGACGATGATAAAGATGATGTTAGAATGATGACAAACTTGATTTATCAGCTGATGCCACCTCTGCCAGGTATCTATAGTAGTCTCCTTTCATCTTTAAATAGAAAACTTTACTCTCTGCATTGCTAGCCTTAGCTATCAAGTACTTGTCTAATAGTACCTAACAAATACATCAATCAAATACATATAATACATCAATCAAATACACCAAATACATCAATCAAATACATGAAACACATCAATCAAATATATCTAATGTACAAGCACAATATAAAAAGTATAGTATATAAAATACAAAAACATTTCATGCATATATACACTTTTATTTATTTTTCAAACATTACCCGCTATACAGATATAAATTCCTTTCACTTAACAAACATTAATTAAACTTTCATTCATAAATAAATAATCTTATAATAAATGAATTATAATAATAAATAATTACAAATAATAATAAGAAATAATAATACATTTTACTTAAAAAAAAAAATCATAATAAATAATTACCAGGACGTCGTTACAAATGTCCCTCAGTTCCTTCTCCACCTTCTCCCTGTACTCCTTGGCCATTCCTTGCTTCCTCTCATTCCCCTCCGTCTTCTGCTCTATGCTGGAGATGACGCGCCATGATGACCTACGCGCACCGACGACGTTCTTATACGCGACAGATAACAAGTTACGTTCTTCGTTCGTTAGTTCCGCACCTTGTTCTGTTACCTAGAACAGTGGAACGATGGAACGTTTCTTTTAGTTTAGAAACGATGCTTAGTAGTTAGAAACGGATGATTAATAATTAGAAACCTGATTAAAAATGATTAATGGATTAGTGTTAAGACTTATACCAAGTTGGAACTATTTTTTTATAAATATTAGATGTCATTAGTGTTTAGGGTTAGAAATCGGTCTACAACAATTTGATCAAAATCTCTTTGTACTGAACTCGTTATAAATCCATTTATTTACCCTAACCCTAAAGCTAACCCTAGTCCCAATGTCGCTGCAAACCAAATATAGGTAGACAATTACAGTCTGCCAATATTTCACTTCTCTAAGGAATGGCTAGACCGTTCGACTCAAACGCGATAGATCCACGTTCGGATCCCAGTAAGCTCACTACTTCTCCAACTCGCTGCACCCTTTAGTAAGACGTTTAAATTGACAGCCACGTCTGAGACATCATTATAATATGGTAACCCAGACGTTAACCTTAACCTTAACATAAGCAAACTGCCATGAAGGAAGAATACAGAAGGAAAAGAAACCAGCAGTGAGAGAACGAAGGGCAGAAAAGAGGGGCGCAGCAGGGGGAGAGAAGGGCAGAGTTAGGGGCCCAGCAGGGAGAGAAGAGCAGAGTTAAAGGCCCAGAAGGCAGATACGGGCATACTTAGGGGGAGAAGGGCACAGTTAGGGTCCCTGCAGGAAGAAGGGCACAGCAGGTGGATAAGGGCATAAACGAGGGGCTCATCAGGGAAGGGACCTCTAGGGGAGAAGGGACCAGCAGGGAGAAGGACCGACAGAGGGGGGAAGTGCCCAGCAGGGGAGAGACCTCTAGGGGGGAAGGGCATGACGAACCTTTTTCATCGCGGCAGCCATGTCGTCGTATCGCTCAGCCTGCTCGGCCAGCTTGGCCCTCTGCACCTGCTCGTCCTTGTCCCCCTGACCGGCCATTGTTTGATCCTCGCTGCGCTTTTATTCGTAGAAATAGCGGACGTGAATTCCCTCGTCACGTGACGCACCGGATGCAGAAATAAAAATATTTTAAGAAAAAATAAAAATGTAATGGAGAAAGTCAAGATGGCAGATTGGCCTAATCACTGGTGGTGCCGGGTGATCTTTAGATTACCCGGCAGTTTATTTGGTGGCAGGGAGCGTTTACCCGGTAGAAGAAAGTTTTACCTGGCGATGTCAGTTTTTTAATTCAGTTTGACATGTGTATTTTATTTTGAAGAGATGAGGAGGGGGACCGGAATTTTTGGAACACATGTGAACAAATAGTCATCAATTAATATCGTTGTATTTTTTCTAAAAAGAGGGGAGCAAAGATTGACAAATGTTCTAATTTTGTATGGAATGAGATGCACTCACGGATATAATGAACGTTAATTTTAAAATTAAAAGGGATAAATGCTCTCTGCCTCCCTTCCTCCCTCACCCCCCCCCCCCTGTGATTTAAAATACTACGACGATGGACTATATCTAGAATTACAGCAATCTAAGACTTTACAAATAACCCGGCAAAATATAAAATACTTGGCACTCCGGTTATTTCTTGGCATCTAGATATACTGTGTGCATTAGACAGATATCACTGCGCAATGTCAGACGAAATAATCCCAAATTAAAACTCAATAATAATCCACTATTTAAAGAAAAATCAATTTTTAATTAAATTTCTAAGTTCAAAATGAATAATATATTCTAATTTATTACAAATAAAGTTGCATTGTATACATTTTTTATGCCATCTCTAGATATTTAATTTATTCAGGCAGTAATAAATTATAAATTTTTATTCACTAGATGGCGAAATTGTAAAATATTAATTTTTATCTAATTACTCGACAGATGGCAGACGTGCGAATATTTTAATGTACTTTTACAATGTTTATATTAAGTTTTATTTATCTGTTCTAAATGTTAGATCACTTTAGGAAGAACGATTTTTCTTGATTTTATTTTAATAAATATTATTTATGGCATAATTATTAGGCCTAAATATTATATTAGGCCTAACTTAGTTAATCGTGCACATTTTGTCTAATAGTTTCAGTCAACTAAATTTATAACATAATTTTTATGTATATATATATATATATACAGTATTTTAATGCAACTGTGTCTACATATATGCAATTGTTTATAGGCCTACGTATTACAGAAACGATGCAATTTCATTACATAAATTTAAGATAAGCCTTTTAAATAGGCTACTAAATTAGGCTAATATTATTTAGGCCTAACACATATCTAAAGAGATAATAATGTTAAGCTTTGTTTTAATTTTTGCGTTCATTTTTAAACTTTCCCGGGGGGGAAGCTCGTCTGATTTTTATTACGAAAATTGGGAATGTGGGAACTTTTTATCCAGCGAGACTTTTAGTATTGGAAATAATGAAGATAGGCCTTTAGAGATTCATATCAGAGATAATATACGGGTTAGTTTTAATTATTAACTTATTAAAATCATTAATTATTAATTAATTTATAATTAAATTAATTAATTTAGATTAATCAAATATTAACATTACTTATTAACTAAGATATAAGTATATAGGGCCTA
>JAQIXG010005802.1:0-11052 GCA_034700105.1 Oconnorella tubifera
CTGCATTACATATAGAAATTTTGTAAAGAGCCTTTCATTCATATATACATACATTATATACATACATTACATATATATATATATATAAAAGCGTTTCATACAGACATATATACATACATATATTGATGCCAGCAATTCTCTATATGATCTCAGGTCAGAGCACAATCCTGCCATACGCCGTGACCCTTTGTCCAAACAGAACTCATCTTGCCATAACCGACCACAAGGAACGCACTGTCAAACTAATTTCTACATCCTGCGACGATATCATTGGCTCATGGTCACCTGGGTTATTCAACTGGCCAACCGGCATCGCCATTGATAACCGCGGCTGTTATTACGTTGCTGATTGGTTGAAAGGAGTCGTTAGTATTCATGACGAATCAGGGAAGGTGATAAGGTGGATTGTAACCACAGGAAATGATTCGCGCTATTCATGTCCCGTTGATGTCGCAGTAGACAACAGAGGGAGAGTTATTGTCAGCGACGCGTATGATCATAAGATTAAATTATTTGATGAGTCTGGAAAAATTTTGGGATTTATTGGAAATAAGGGAAAAGATCGGGGGAATGTGATTGATCCGAAGGGAATTTGCGTGGATGAAAGAAGAGAGAGGATAATAGTGTGTGACTGGGAGGGTGGGATGGTTAAGGCATTTGACATGGAGGGGCGGTGGATTGAAGATTTGTTTGGGGGGGAGGAGGGGGTTCAGAATCCTTGGGGTGTGGCGGTTGGTTCAAATGGTCGTGTTGCAGTAACGCAACACCGCTTGAAGGCAGCTCCTTCATTGAAAGTTTTTAGTTGTTAGTTGGGTTTTTGTAAAGAGGTTTGTATTTAAATCAACAACGAGTCGTTTATGAAATGCAATGTTTTGATTTTCTATCGAATTGAAACTTCCGTATATTTTACTGGAGTGTTAGATTTATACATTTATTTCTGTTAGATGTATGTAATATTTATTTGCGTTTATTTATGTCTTAATATATTACAATCTTGTTTGACTTTGTGTGCTTGTTGTTTGAATATAAGAGAATCAGTTTGGATTGTTGATAGCTTAATATATTTAATAGAAGTTCTGTTGGTACATCAATACAAGAATACAATAGTTTATAAATGTTTGCGTATATATGCTAGTGAATATTTAAAAGTAATAATTCATTAATAGTAAATAACTCAAATATTACTCTCTTCAATTGATACAAACTATATATGTTGTCTTTTATATCTATTATTGACTTTTTCTAGCAGGTTTATCAGTCATTGCACGGGTTCATTGGATCTTGCAATTTCTGGGCAACATATCAACTTGAATTGTTTACAAAAATAGCATTTAAAAATATTTGGTAGAAGACAGTTACTGTTGAGTAAAGAAGTGTAGAGATTTTCTTGCACTGACAATTGCTTTGATCAAATGATTTGGTTAAATGGTTACATTGTTAAAGCTAAATGGTTGTCTGATGAGTGATAGTAGAGTTTTTTTTTGTTTCACAGACAACTCGAGTGATCAGTTATTGATTCTATCACTGCGATCATTTGGTTAATGACGAGTCAGTAGTGAGAATATCCAATCAATAAATGTTTTATCAAAATGTTAACTTAAGCAATAATAGGTTGTTAATACAGGAAGTGTTTGGAAAAATATTCCCGTAGCAAAAATGCAATCTAAAATAATGTATAATTATATCATTTTAAATACACCCAACTTGACATATATAAAATTTAAAAAAAATTAATGTAGTTTTGAATAAGTTTACAAAGAGATAGACTATGGTAGAGAAACGGATTATGTTATAATGGGTTTAGATTATATTAACAGTGTATTTACTATGGCAATGACTTTATGCTATTCTAAGTTAGATAAGTATTAGATGCAATTATATTTAGACTAATAGAAATTGTTTGGTGGCTGGTTTAACAAAATACGCATAATTATAGATCTTGCCAATTATGCTTTAAGTGCATTCAAATCCATTCAAATTAACGCATTAAACTCTTTTTATTTTTAAAACTAACTCTTCAATATTATTTTGACTGTGTCTAGTATTCTTTGATGTCCTACTCTTTGATATTTCAAGTATCTTAATAGGTCTCTTACTTTGAGAATTTTCTTTTAAAACCTTATAAATATTATTTTTCTTCTCATTTATATTCTGAACGGATATTTATAAATGCTTTGTATATTATTTTTGGTCTGTTTACTTTGTATAATTTTTGGAATGTTTTATGATTTTTTTCATTTGATTAACACATCGTGAATTTATGTTTTTTTCTTTATATATTTGATCTACTTTAAGTTATTGTAATAGTAAGCTAAGAAGTAATCAGGCTATTTAAATTAGAGATATTTAGTCGTAAGACATGTCGTTTCATGTTTTCTTTTCTTTGCTTTTGTGTCATATATTTTATATTCTTTAAGCCTTGCCTAGTTTTTTGTAGTCTTAAGAATAATCATATAAGAATTAGTATGCTAGAAGTTTCTTTGATATCATCTTAGTATTGTGATTGAATTCCGTCATATTTCATTATCTCTGTCAGTCTCTAAATTGACTTTTTGTGCTTTTATGTCAATAAGCAATGATCAAATTATATAAAGATGCTCCATGTAACTTCATTTTCCTCATACAATGTTAGAGTTGCATATCCATGCATGATCTATGGTATACTGAGAATTGAAATGTTTCATTGTTTAGTGTAAATTTTTGAAGAAAATGTGATTACAGGTATTTAATTATAAAGATTTCTACTCATTACTTTCTGAGAGTTAATCTATTTACAATGTATTTGATCTTCATGGAAAAGAAAATTCATGTTTTTTTTTATTATGCAATTATTAGATAACATCAGTGTTCCTTTTCGTAGTAATTTTATTTATTAATATTTTTATATTTCACTGCTTTTTTTAATGATTTGATAAAATATATAATCAAAGTAATCAATAATATCGGTTTACTATTGCTTAAAAGAAACTGATAATTGTGTCAACTTTTGCTTATAATTTATATATTGAAGTTTAATTTCTAGCTTAAGACACTGTTTAATATTGAATAATTTGGTTATAGAAATTGACAATAGTTGATAATTAAAATATGATGTCATAATTGTTATGAAAATAATGCATGCTTATGGTTTTATAATTATTGTAGATATTTTGAGGTTTCATCTGTCATTTATAATATTTAACATCAAATATTGGGGTATTTTCATAAAGATGTAATAATTTTAAGATTCTCCGCTTTATTTGCTTTATTATTTATTTTATTTGCTTTATATTTAATTCACTCGTTATATAACTTGTATGCTTTTTTTGTCGATTATTTTAATGTTTAGTCTTAAAGAATTAATTATTTTATATTAACTTTGCTTACATTAATTTGAATTGAGTTACAACTTTTTTAAATTAAATTACAATGTAAAAATATTACTTTATGACTCCTAGTTTATTTTAGTGCGTATTAGTAATAATTGATTCTAGCTCACAACATTGATATCATATTAAATTTATATTCGAGTCTCTTCTTGTATTTGTCACCTTTTATATTGATGGTGATGGTCATGCAATAGGCAAAAAAGAATAAATTATTGTTAATTTTTCTTATGAGAAGTTGATTCAATTATACTACTTTAGTAGAAGTGTCATTTCATTAAGCAATCTTTAAGCTTCTGTTTATTGCTTAAATGCCAATATATCTTCTACTCAAGTGTTGGCTTTGAAGATTGTTTTAAATATTGTACTGAATCCCACGTGTGTTAATTTTGGCCGCAACTTATTGAAAGCTCTAGACTAGACTTATAGAGCTAGCTATACATTGTATCAGTATTTCATGGTTAAATATTGTAACTTTAGATTACTCTAGATTACTAATTGGTGTTAGCAGTTAAAACAATGTTTACTCATAGCAAGCTGGTGTGTGATGTCAGTTCTTGTTAAGTATAAAGTTCTAGATTCGAATAGCGAAATATTTGAACTTGCCTATCCCTTGTTTGATTGTTAATACTTTATGGCTTCATTGATTTAATGTATAAATTGTAGTTTAGATGATGCGCTATATTGGTCATTTATGTCAATTAATTAGACAATTTGTTATTACTCAGAAGCCATGACGGTTACAGTGAATCTCGAACTTTATATTGCATTCAAAATTAACATTTATTAAATTTTGTTTAAATGGTTACGGATTTCACGTTGTATTATTTCATGGCGATTTGATTAAATGTATCACCGCACGTTTGCCTGTTTATTATGATATCGCTTGTACTATCATTTTTTCATAAGTTTTGTGTATAAAGTTGCATGAAAGAGATTGATAAACTTTATTCTTTTCTACTTAATTGCACATCTGAGATGGTACTTTGTTTAATTCAATAATATTATTTTCATACTTTTCTGCAGTTAGCACTGATTAATTTTTGGTTTTCTTCACAGCATAATGTTTATATATTATGAGCAATTAATACAATGCACAGAAATTCAATTATTTAATTAATTTAATTTTTGAATGAAAAACAATAACTATAGAAACCATAAGTTGTGAATTTAGAACAGATAAATAAAAGAAAAATGTAGTAAAAGAGAGTGAGAAATGAAGAAAATAATAAGTTCTTGATGCGCAGACACTTTTCTGTTAAGTTTAAAAGTTGAAGAATATTCAAATATCAAAAATAGTGTCACTCAAATGATTTCTTTCTATCTAATTAATTTGGTTTTTGACAGCATTTTTCCTTTCTTAAATTCTCTATTAGCTACCTTTGCTGCTTACTTGGATTCAGTTAATCCAATGTTATAAACTTTCTATACATGCTTTATTAAACCATTTGATCAATCAAAAATTGTTTATAAATATTAATGATAGATGTATTGCAATATTAGTATATAGTTGTCAAAGTGTTGGAATTAAAAATTACTGGATTCTAGTTCTACGCAACTTGAGTTGCAGTATTAGGCTCTCTGCTCTAGTGAGCAGTATGTTTAATTTAATTGGACAAAAAAGACTTCATTTCTTAACTTAATCTGCGTGTTAGGGTAACTCTTATATAGTTTGCAATGATATAGTTACATACACTGTAATTGTGTCTCTTAGTTAGTTATCTAAGTTTGTTCTATTTTGATCTGTAATTTAACATCACATGAGAGACGTTTTTCAGACATTACAAAGTTTTTAATTTAGCAAATATCCTAACATTGGCAACTTTTGATAATTTTCCACCTTTGCACTATGTTGCATACATTGTAGATCTGTGTCTAAATATATACAGTGTTTAGTATAATATTATATACTTGTTATTAACTTACTATATAACATTGTTTTATAGCATTATTAGGTGCATGTAGTCGTTTATATGTATATATCTACATGTGTAAGTAGTTAGACATACTATCTATAAGAGATTTTGCTTTACATGTATTATCGATTAATTTAACATATTTATAATTAATCTTTAATATTTACTTAATATTTCTTCAAATTTTTATTTAAATGATAAACTATAATATCATAATGTAATTAAAATTGGATATATTTGTATTTCGTACGTTGATATGCCATTTACATTTAATAAAGCGCAATCTGGTATTATTTTTTATACAGGATATATTTATAATATTTAATTTGTTCTTTTTTTATTAAAATGTAAATATGCCTTCTTTGTGTTTTGTTATTGATCAGATCCAGTCTTTTATTTAAGTTCAAATTCATAGTTATCCGCTATCAACCAGTAAATATGTGGTAGTCTAAGCAAAAATATAATTAATTTATCTGTCAATTGGAGATACTTTAGTTGGGTTCTAAAGAATTAGTACCAGCATAACTTATGTCAGATATAAAGTTTGTGAGAAATTGAAAAGATTTCTGTAAATTCAATTTAAGGTATATAGTGTTACCTGAACTTTGGGTTTTTTTTAATAAACTCTCTAAAAATAGTAAATCCTGTCAAAAGTGAGCACTTAATTTGCGACATGAGAGAAGAAAATAATGATGAAAATAACTCGATAAATCATAATTTATCTTTCTTAACTGACCAGCTTTAAAGATGACTTAGCAAGGGGGAAGGATACGTTTTAACTAAATTTTTTTATCTATCTGAAACGAAGATTATGGCAATTAATTTACACTTGTGGACTTTATAATAAACTAAATTTTGCTTTGAATTTTTAAATTCTCAGATAGGAAGAACGAATATTAAAAACAATGAAATTCTCATTAATAGTGACATTTACTGAATTATATTGATGAATTAAATGCTCTCATTGAAATTGTCATTAAACGCCGCAAATTTTTCTTGCTTGTTTGCTTTGAATTTAGTATACAATTTAACTATTAGAAATCAAGAAGTTTGATATTATAAATGTACTTTCTTTGTCTTATGCTTTTAATATCTTTCTAACATTGTCGCATTGAATAATTTTGATACTTTGCATTCATTCGTGTGTAAACAGACCAGTTTTAAGCGGTATGCTCTATCAAAAAGCTTAATATCCGTTTTAATCAAGATAGTAGAATGGCAAACATCCAAGTGCATTTCTTAATTTTTGTTAATTCTGTAATTATCTATTTGTTTAAACAATTTATTACAATTGATTATATTACATTATAATCAGTGGCGCATGTGATCAGTAGGGGGTTCTTCACTTCCATGATATATGTTTTCGTAAAGATCGCTATCAAAAATGTAATTTTTGGCATGATCTTCAAGTGTTAGATCATTTCGTTCTAAATTGTATTGATTTCAAATTCCTTTTTTTCTAGATTTTCAACTATTTTATTATTTTGGCAAGAAGAGTCATTCGGCGATTTTAGGAGGATGGGGGACGATGATCTGTAAATTTTGAGTAGATTTAATTTGTAAATTTGATTTTTATTACAATTTTCTTGATTTTTCACTATTAAGAGGACCGGGAGGCGAAAGCTCATCTTCTGTTTAAGAATCTTTATCGCTGCCAGTTTTCAATTTAATTTAGCATGTAAAAATTAAATAAAAATTCTCAGAAAGATAGAAGATCGTGCCTCTCTCACCCCTCACTAAGGCTCTGTCTCAATAAGGCTTGCCTGAATGTTATACTAGACTCTTTCAAGTTACAATTTTCGATTGTGATTTTTTGGCGTATTTGATAAATTTATTTTACTTTTTTACTATATTATTTATTAGGCCATTAAATTTTGGTCTATTTTCGGACTGAAATGTATAAACTAAAAATTATCTGAAAAAGCTACAACTATTATAGACTGTTCGAATTGCTTAAAATCAGAATCATCTCAATCATTATTAAGTTAGGATGACGATTATCTCTAGAAAACTGTTCAAATTGACTTCAGTCAGACAACAGTTACTCATGTTATTCATTGTCATTATTGTTTCAATGTCATTCAATCTTACTGAAGCCCAATTTGCTCCAGGTAATAATTTTCATATTATTCTTAAAATGCAATTAACACATTTAAATTTATCTTCAGGCTATATTCTTCGAGGAAGCATCTGCAGTAGCGTAGGCAAGGGAGGGGGCTTATGGGGGATTATAACCGCCGCCGTTTGAAAACAATTTTTTGTAATGTTAAAAGTATGAGTTTAACTATAAACCCCCACCCCCTTGTGACGATTAATTTTTTTCTGTGGATACGTATATGTGGAGTTCATTTACATGTAATCTGAAACGAAAATTGAGTGATAGCCTAAAAAGGATCATCAGCCCCATTTTTAAACAACCCCCCCCCCCCATTTATGAATTTTTTTGCATTACAGCATTAAATATGTCGCGCGAGTTGCACTATATGGGATGTTACGCTGATAACGCTACCGCGCCTGATCTACCTCATCAAACTAAAGCTAACGGTTGGAGCAATATGACTTGGTTGCTTTGCTCCAGCTTGTGCGCTAATAAAGTAAGTACCACACCAATAATAAAACATTTAATCTGGGACGTTTTTTGTAAACTAAAATATGAATTGTGATAGGCCTACTTATTTGTCTTGAAGTATTATTCATGAGGCTATTTTTGATCGTAGAGGCTTGCACAACATCGTGAGTACCGGTAATCATTAAAATCACGACAATCAGAGGGTTGACTGCAGTGGGGATAATCGAGTTGGAAAGATCGGGACAGTGCCGTCACTAGGGTTTGCGTCACCCGCGGATTTTTATGTCCGACGAACTTTTTCAGTTTGAAGCATTTGTCAATAATATGAATTTATTATTTCGCATATTCTTTATTATATTTCAGTCAAAGACTAGTCTAAACTAAAAAAAACTTTAATTTTGACAAAAATATTGTGTTAAAAGATATTTTCACGGCAAGCCTACTATAGGGTGATACCTTATCATGGTATCACCTGGTGCGGCCCACATCCCTCACCACCCCCCTCCCCTCCCAGTGAGGATCAGACGATGTGGGACAGTTTGAGGTCCTGGGGAAAACATTCTTCATATTTCAAGCTTCAAATTAAATTAACTTTTTGTATATCGAATTGAATGCCAGGGACTCAGGGAGTGGATGTAAATGGGGATAATTAAATTTGATTTTTTTTATTTATAAAACATTTTTTTCAACTTTTGTAGGTGTTCGCTATAAACAGATAACAATATAAATTTGCAATTTAATTTTTATATTTAGATCAATAATATAATAAACCTGTAGCATTTAGTCTCGATTTATGATTTTGACGTGTACATAGGGATTCCGATACGCTGGAATACAGTACAATGCTAAATGCTTCTGCGGTTACAGTTACGGCAAGTACGGAGTCTCTGATTGCGGTGTTTCATGTCCAGGAGACACCACGGAGGAATGTGGAGACACTCTCTCTAATTCTATCCTTGACACAGAATTTCTTGGTAGAGTTTCAATAATGCAATTTGAAGTTTATAATATTTTGATAGAATTTTTTAAAGTTCAGTGAGGCTGCAATATGTATTCATAAACACTAGATACTGGGGATGGGCGGGGGATGGTAGACGGGGGTGGTATCGTATTAATTATGATTCATTTGTTTATAATAGGTCTGTATGTTTCAATATAGAGCTTATACAAGTGTATGTATAAAAGCAAAGTTAATTTTTAATGAATTATTCAAACGTCTGCTGTCCAGTCCGTTATTTAACATTTGTTCCAGTTTGATGTTTACAATTATGTTCAAAATTTCAGCAATGGAACGCGAAGATTATAAGAACAATATGATTTTCTCTCTGATTACATCCGACTCTTATCTTTCAACTAAAATCATCGCAACTCTCCCTAACCCTCGCTGTTCCAGTCTAGCTTGCATGAAGCTCTGTCTGGCGTCACCAAATTGCAATGCATTCAATAATCGCGCAAGCACTGTAACGTGCACGTGTGAGCTGCAGTCACTTGCATCACGTGCTTGGCTGACGGCTGACTTGTTTGAAGAGATTGAATCGAGTCATTGGGAAATGCAAAGTCCACCGATCCAACATGTTCAAGTAATGAAATAATTAAGTAAGGGCAACTCGACATCAATCTAATCAACGATTTGTAGACACTTATCAGTAAATGGGGTCATACAACTCTTCATTTATCGAGTAAACAAATTAATAATTGGAATTAATTTAGCTGATAAAATATTAAAATAATAACTTCTAGTTGCTACAGAACGAAATTTAATACAAATTAGGCCTATCAATGTCATGCAAGGAGTAGAAAAGAATAGAAATTAGCAATATAAATGCATGCAAATAATACAATGAACATATGACTTATTTAATGCAAATTGTTTACAAAAACTTAGATAAAGTGGTACATCAGCACAAACAAGAAATCAATGATTTAAAGCATTGAGCAAATCAATGGTTATTATGACAATAAATTCTATTATTAATCACGAGATAATGCATTTATGTAATGCAGTATACGTGATAAAAAAATGTGTATACGTTAATTCAATACAAAGCAATGATGCATTATTTGTTGAGTCATTATTTGTTTGTTTGTTGTCGGATATTTTATAAATATTTGACAAAATTATTAAGTTGTAGTTTATGGTTATTTATTTGCATGTTAATCAGTAATAAGCATAGATATAGTAATCAATGCTTAATAATTTATACGATCATTGAGTTTATTCTTCACAAGAATATATTGCACATAATACAAGATTCACATTAAAACTGTGCAATTAACGAATAATCAGAAAACATATTATATTGCAAACAATAGTGTTCCAAAAGCTGGATTAATTAAGAACGCAAGAAGTACAAGGTCTGCTTATTTGTGGCGACGCTTGGTTTACTCGGAACTTAATGATAGATTTAAATGCTTTTAATATTTTTGAAGTTTGTATTATGTGCAAAACAAAACGAAATCAATAATTGTCTGTCTAATGTGACAATTCGTTGAATATCTGTAGACCTAATGATATCATATAAATGTCGCGCGCCACCCTTCACCGTCGTCGTCGGCATCCGGCCTTACCGAGCCACCACTCACCGACGACGACGCGGCCGCGCCATATGCCGCGCAGTCTTCGAAATCGTCGTCCATCTCTACTGACAACGATGCAGGCTTGTCGGCCTGCGACGTTGGGCTCACTTCCGACATATCTCTACCCCTAGGATGGCTACTCTTTAACAACAACTTCTGCCTTAATACCACTATACTACTACTTGCTTACCTTCTTTCTTTAAGTTATATATCCCACAGGTAAGCTTGTATTAATACCAGGATGCTACCGTTATATGATACTCATTTCTTACCTTCAATTCAAGTATAATATCGATTTCCGGTCTCCGGACTCCGGTCTCCGATCTCCGGTCTCCGATACAACCGACCGAGACGCTCACTGATCGATACTAACACTCTTCCTGATCGACGCCTCGCTCAATCACTCTCTACACCCTGATCGACGTCTCGCTCGATCACAACTTTATCACTTCCAGATTTCCTGATAATTTTATTTAGGTAAGCATTTAACTTACATTTTCCTAACCTTAGTCTGGTTAGAACGCAATCTTTTTTGCGTTGAAATAAATAATTACTTTTCATATATTTAGATACGTTAGGGTGGATAGCTCTGTAAAAGCTTCCACCTTTGCTATTCTCATACTCA
>JAQIXG010005803.1:0-11050 GCA_034700105.1 Oconnorella tubifera
CCTCCTCTCTCTCGCTCTCTCTCTCTCTCTCTCTCTCTCTCTCTCTCCCTCTCTCTTTCTCTCTCGTGGCAACCCCCCTCCCCTTTCTGAGGATTTTGTCAAATTTTTACGTTGTATAGGCCTCCGTGAAGGCATATGAGGAGAGCAAGTACTTATATGCTAAAACCAGAAAACAGAGTGATAACATAAAAAGTGTCATCTATGTCATTTATAAGTATTTTTGTGTAGTTCGCAAGAATTAGGCTATATGAATACATATGAAATTTGCAAATATCTAACATTATCTATCACATTCTTTTAAATCAAGCAGGCCTACCATAATATTCTTTACTCCCGGGCTTGTCTAAATGACATTCTGTAATTGAATTTTGCTCAGTTTATAATTATTGTTAGCCTAAAGATAACTATTCTAAATATAGCTTCGGATATTTTAGTATTAGGCCTAGAATTTAGTTTAGTGTTAGAGAAATAAGTTGAACCCTAAACTTAGCTTTACTTCAACCCTAAAACTAGCTAGAACCCTAATCATTAATTCAAATTCACAAATTTCAAAGAACTATATTTTTACATTTGAAAATTAAAACATCTATTTTTAGACATGATATATTTAGAAACTGCATAAGTTCAATTAGAGAATGGTAATAATTAGGAGGCCTGCTTAAAAACTCTTCCTTGCATAGCAGTAGACTCTGACAATGATGTCATAAAGATCGAGTTTCTGTAGAGACTTGTCGTCAGATATAATGACACTGATTCTTTCAAAAATATAATAATCTTCTTCAGTAAATAAAAATTTCTCAAAAGAATTTTCTTATTCGCTAAATTTATCTTGAAATCAACTAAATTTGTTCTTACATTACATCACCAGAATATATAACATTTAGATAAATAAATTCCATAGACTGATGAAGTGCAGTAGAAAAATATTCTGTTAATTTTTTAAAGTTTTATTTATTCAGGCTAGTTCGTAGAAAAGCCTGGATTACAAAAATGGAAGAAACTTTTTACTGATGCTTATTTTATATCTCCTCATGCGCATGCCTTTGCTATTATTTCAGCAAATCGTCACAATGGGAGGCTTTAACTGTTAACACTATATATAACTTTAACACTGCAGAAATTACTTTGTATCTACAATAGCCCATGCATGATAGGGGGGGGGGGGGTTATAACACCTATACGCCCTCCCCCTCATGGCTACGCCACTGCTACATCTACAAAAGTACGCTTCCTCCCCAATCATATATTGTTCAAAGTGATGTAGTTGTTTGTATGCGTTCAGAAAAGTAGGAGATTTGATGTATAAGGTTGCCTCAATTAGGCCTTGTTGAAACGCCATTATTTAAAAGCATTAACCACAGAGAAATGAGGGTCAAGTTTGTATAATAAAGACCATCATTATCAATTTACTAAATATTATAAATATTTGTTGTACTTATAGGCTTATAGGCATATAATCTCAGAGGTTCAATAACAGATTCACAAAATACATTTTACTGTTCAACTTTTACGTCAAAAATCGAAATTCTGCATTTATTATGACGGGAGCTGGTGCAAACCGCACGCTGTAGGAGAACCCCTCATGGGATTTGGCTAATTTTAGTATTAAAATGTTCACAATAAAAGGCTCTACAATATTGTAATTGTTCATTTTGTTATGTAATCAACTTTAGCATGATTAATTAGACTTTGTTTGAAGAAATTTCTATTTCCCAAAAAAATATTTGGGGGTGCTTCACGAAAATTATTCCTCAACAGATATCCCTCATCCAATTTTGAAAAAAATTGTCTACAAATGTTCAGAAATAAATTCTCTAGAACTTTGCCGCGGAAAGTTATTGATTTGAAACTTTTCATAGCAGACTATTTATCCGCAAAACAAAATTTATGGGTAATGTTACACGTATGCCCTATAATAAAATTAGAAATCATTTTTCAATTCTTTTTACACTCAATCCAAGGATCAGAAGCTAACGAAGGAAATGTTGCAAAAATAATTTTTCTATCATGCATGGTTGCTGAGATACTGATTTTTAAAAACGTCGCTATTTTTTGCCAATTTTTTTAAAAAATTGAGAAAAGTCTCCCGAATTCAGAGCTATGACGTCGCGAGTCGTCCAGTAAGTAAAGGCAACTAGTTAGTGATACATTTCAATGCAGGAATCCGAACGCTGATGCATCTTGTCTGTTTCCAACCATGCTGTTTCCAATTGATGCGTTTTGTCAGACAATAATAATTATCATTGATTTATTTTACTCCCACTGGACATGTCATAATTTAATTAAGACATCAATATTATAGCTTCATTTATAAATAAATCAGTGAAATATCTTAAGTTATACATCGATATAATTTCAATTTTCATAAGTTAGTTTCCTGTAATGTAATGAATTTATGATTTTTTTAATTTTTTGCTGTGTCATTATTAAAGTAAATGTTAAAGGCTTATATTGCACAGAACTTCAACTATACTAAGCATTGAGTCTCTTTGAAAGTTCAATTGAACTCAGTATCCTATACCACATAAACTAAGCAACAATTCTAGGTTCTATGCCAGATCTGATATTTCGGAATGTGAGTCAAACACAAGATTCTTGTAAACAATAGAAGTAATTTGTTGCCCATCCTTTAGCCAACTTGTATCAATTAACAGTTGAATGTCTAGAACGTGTAAAAGAAATATATTTTAACTTCGACTGGGATGCAGTCAAATTTGCTTAGTGTTTTTCTATAGATTAAATTTGTTCAAAAATTGAAGACCTCTCGGTTTTTGAACAAAATTTGAATCTAGAAATACAAATACAGAAAACAGTCACATACATTATAGTCGCAAACTACCTAACTGCTTTATTTTATGTAGTTTAGAGGCATTATTTGTTGATAATTATTTATTTTTTTTATAAAATGTTTAATAAACTTCGAAATCGTTGGACAAATAGCATTATGATCAGCATGGTATAACGACAATACCTTTCACTGACAAAAAATGGTTCACAGATTAAGCGTCTGGGATCGTTTGTTGTGGGACCATTTTTTGAATATAGTGAACTGACAATAATCGATTTATTTCTTCACTTCAAAGAAATGCTGTAAAAGCTGATTTTTAAGCGTTACTAGTGCAAGAATTAAAATAGCTATAAAAATTGAGAAATTTGATTAAAAAAGTGATCTATAATAGTGTATACGGAGTATTGATCACTAAGTTAAAATTGGCATTACGACTGTCCTTACCAGTGTGAGGGAATATAATTGCATAGTGATGATATTATCCTAAAAAATATTAAAGACTTTGGGTCTGTACCCGCTTCTTGTATTTACACGTACACTATCTATTCATTTCTATTTTTAACTGTCTTTGTCAATTACATTTTTATACCTTTTTACTGTATCAATTTTATTAGATATACAGAATATAGCGATGCAATTTGACATAAAAGATATCTTTTGTTTGTCAAATTATTGTCCAATTTTTTTATGCGATTAATCTTTAAACGCTTTGTAGTGATGTGTCGGTTAACAAGAAACAAAATATTATCGGTTCTATATCACATAGACACTGCAGCCTACAGTTTATGATCCTAGGTTTACGGATTTACAAAAATGATTAATGGATGTTAGATGATCTGTCAGGAATTTAAATAAATCTATGCGATCAGTGTTTGACCTTGAGACAAAAGAGTAACAGGACATCAAGAGTCTTTGGACATCAAGAGTCTCCGGACATCCTTCATTCCTGTCACGTGTTCGCTATATTTTCTCAATTTACGTCATCTTCAATCATCAGCTGTCAACAAATCTATCATTGAATGATTCCATGATTTAAGGGAAAGAGAGAAAGAGATGATTTACAATTTAAATGTTCTCAAAGACTACAGTAAGTTTCTCAATCAACAGAATTTGTTTTTAGTAGTTACACCAGAATAACAAACAAATATAAATTTATTAAAAACAATTAAACTATTATACTCGTTGTAGTATGTTAATTTAGATATTTCTTTCTCGTTTGTTCTATTGGACTACTGCATATATTCTAACTCTGATGTCTTGAACTAGTAACCATAACTAATAAAATAAATAATAATAAAATATACATTATAATCTACGTGGGGTTGGATACCACTCTACGTGTCAGTGTCTCTCCTTCAATATCATAATTTGCCCTCGGACAAGAGCAATAAGCTGATACAGTTACCGGTAACATAGACACTTCATAGTGTTTTAAGTATATATAATATTTGATGTTTTACATAAATATAAGTGGCGTGAGTAAAGGAAGGTGGGGGGGGGGCTTGTGGGGGGGTTATGACCCCCCTCCCCACATTGGAGGTTAACTTTTTTGCCTGTTAAGGATGCAACTTAATGATGAAAACTCCCCATGCGACGATGTAGTGTAATTTTTTCCGTTAGATACATTTATTTAGAGAGCAAATATTCGCGCAATTGTAGACCAAAATTCAGTGATAGATTGAGTAACATTACAAAAAAGGTAATCACTCCAAATATTAGAGAAACAACACCCCCCCCCCCCCACTTAGTCAATTCTTGACTAGGCCCTTAGCACAACAAACTAAAATCTCTGCTACATTTATATATATTTATGTATATTTAGACTGCTATTACATTTGTGCTGATATTCCGCGCAGAACGACCACCAGTCCATTGACGGCAGATTGACGTCTCGTGAGTTGTAGCGGATAAATTCAATTGAGCAGCTTACAACAGTTTTAGTCACCGCGCATGTCTGTCATGGACGGACTGGTAAAAACTAAACTCGTAAATCCATGCAGTAAAATAACTTATTTGCTATAAAATAACGAAATGATGCTTCATATATTATTTAGTTAACTGAGTAAGTTATTATGTAGTTGTCTAGTTAATCGAGATATAGTGATTATAATATCAGGCAATTTATAACAGCCAAAAACAATCAATACAAATACAACCATAATGGCAGTTAAAAAACAGTTCAACATTGAAGTTAAAACTAAATTGATCGATTTGCAAATCTCATACGAATAACTGAAATTGGTAGAACTTGATCAGTGCAATAGTACATTGCATTCTGTAAATGCTTGTACGACTTGTAGATTTTAGTAAGCTTGGATTTATCTGATACATTTACAACCAGCAACATCCGAACAAGTTGCAGCATCAAATTGGATCAAAGTGGAAACTTTTCGTTTTAAACTAAACGGGTAAGCGCGTCTAGAAACTATTGTATTGTAATATTTAATTTTATTTACTTCTGACTCGGCACATCCTCGGGCGATGAGATCATTAAATCAAAGCAACTGGACCCAGCAGATCTAAACTGCATCAGACAACATATAGCTTGCAGTATACACATTTACAATTATCAACATAGTCTTACAACTTATAAACTAAAATTACAATTTTTTTCGTCATCATCGCTTCATAAGTGCTAATCATCAGCTTTATAATCCTTCATTTTCTGATTACATAGTTTTAATCATTCAAAACATCAATGGACTACAATAAATGAAGCTATAACTTCATTAATGATTGTAGTCCATTATAATGTAAAAATACCACATGATTGCAACTGAGTCCAATTTTATAATAACTCCACCATAACTGCCACTATCGTGTGTTGATTTAGACCATTAAGATGAACTAATGTTTAATTGGAAGACGCCACAGAGATTGATCGATTATAATTATTATATAAATAAATTGAAAATAGCAGCCCTATCAACACGTAATATTACAAACTTTTGATTGAGTTCGATCGGTTGATTTATTGGTGTTTTATAACAAAATATCACATAATATTATTCAGTATATTCTTCAATTCGATTATTTTTGTGACGAAGTATTAATGCAAACGCTAATCGAGAACAAAAACTTATTTATTCAGCAATTTTGTTGACGGCCTTAGTGTGCTTTTTAAGTTTCAAAAAGGGGCAGACTCCATCCCCCCTCCGCAAGTCTCCCCCCCCCATCACATCTCCGAATTGCTTGCTGCCCTTCAATTTCATTTAATGTCTTATTTAAATTGAGGCTTGTTTTTAACAGTTATTACAAAATGATTAATACACATGTAATACACATGAACAAATGTGATTAGAGTGCTGTAAGCCTTGAGTGTAAAACTGTCGACCATTTTGTTAATTATTCGACTGTAGAGAAACAGTCAGAATTTGAGAAAAGTCAAATGAGAGTCGTTGTGTCTTTTTCTTTTTATCTCTTTCTGTGTCCCTCCCTTTCTGTGTCCTTCCCGGTATCTTTCTCCGTGTCTCTTTCGTTGTCTCTCTCAGTACCTCTCTCGATGTCTCCTCTAAACAAGTCAGACACGAAATTCGTACATTATACGACTGCTGAGATTTTCGCCAATATATATCTAGAATATCTGGACAGACTCAAAAACAGTTTCTAATGGAATCTATAAGACTGTGTCAGAAATGTCTCAACGACTGTCTCAAAATAATCGCTAATAGTCTTAGAGACAATTCCTGGATAGTTTGAAATATTCCCGTAACGTTATTAGAACAATTAAAAGTTAATTCTTTTTAAGATTACAAGTGAAAAGGTATAGGCCTACGACAATTAAATTTAGAAATGTAAAATTTGTCAAGTTTCAACAATTTGCTGAAGCGATTACTGTAAGTTAATTACATTTTACATTACCTACACTTTGAACTATTTCCAACTCAGCTTTTCCATTGCGTGTAATTCTATGCAACTTTTCTTTTATGGTGGGATTGACAAACTTTTATGACGATCACAAGTCAAGCCTTGTCAATACGACGTATAATTAGCTCTCTCTCAACATCGTCGCTTGTTTATCATTTCTAATTAAGAAAACCGGTCAGGCGTTCGCTTCATTTTGGCGCAAAAATATCAATATGGCGGCAATGAAAACAATAACAACGCAATGAAATAAAAAAGCAAGCGGATTGTAATGATCCTAATAAAAGACAAAATCGTAGTTTATTAGTATTATTACAAATTATTTATATTTATTTTCTAGTTTGAAAAGAAATATACTTAAATGTAAATATGATACATAATGAAATAAAATTCACCAATTTACTGCATGAACTGGGTTCATGGGGCACGTTGGGTCATGCTTTTGTGAATGAGTTGGGCAGACAGATCTCTATCGTCTCAGGAGATCCAAGGTCCACTTCTTTCCTGAAGCAACGCCTCGCGTTGGCGGTGCAGCGGGGAAATGTGCTGGGAACTTTTGGGACAGTTTCCTAAGACACTTTTTAACTTATTGATTTTTTAATTGTTTGAGGGTTTGTCAGCATTTTTATTTGCCACATATGTTCAAGCTTTTATTTTCTGTATATTGTATATAATTCACTGTATTTAGAACTATTTATTGCATGATTTATGTGAAAGTTACAGTTTTAATAATGAATTCAAGGAAGAAAAATAATCTGCCAAATTATCTTGTCTATGTGATCAATTAAACAATGAAAAAACTTCTCTAATATTATGATTTTTAAATTACATTATACGATGTACGTTGAGATTTCTTGTTTTTAAGTGTGAATGTTAAATATATCTGTAGATATTATTTTAAAGTAAACGTGAAGATTGTTATTAAATTTTATCCTAAGCTTTTTTCAGATTAAATGAGTTCTTCCGGACATTATTTATTTATTGAAACTGACCTATTATTTATAACTGCCGTATACTGTAACCAATCACAACAAAAAATTAATAACGATGTCAAAGTAAATCTCTTTAAAATGAAGAGACCTGAGAAATTTTCATTATTTTGTTAACTGGTTGAAAATGACACAGAAGTGAGTATGTTTATTGGGTAAATTTTTTAAATCAATTTCAGTATCGGATATGTAAACCTAGCATTACTCTGATGTGTCTTTATTCAAGATATAAGAGTAATTAAGAATATTCTAGGATTTTCAATATTGAATTGTTTTGTATATATATATCTATTTCTTTCACAATAACCTCGTCAATTTTTCTGCATAAATATATTCCTAAAATACGCATATATTATATCGTCACTTGCGCCGTTTGTATTTAAAACTCTGTTTCCAAAAATTACAATTTACAAATGTTGCATTATATTCGTGTTTGGGAATGTTTTAATATTGTGTTTTTCGCTTATTTTGCCTTATAGACTTTTATAGTATTTATATAAGCTGTAGTGTTTTGAAAGGTACCACGAAAAAAATTCGGTTCAAGGACGTTTCGTCAAAGAACAATTCGTCAAGGAACTGTTTGTCAAGAACTATTCGTCAATCGGAAGATTGTTAACAGGATGATTCTTATAACGGCAATTCTCATAATCCTTAACCCTAAACCTAACGAATAGTCCCTGATGAACAATCCGTTAACGAATCGTCCTTTGACGAAACGTCCGCATACTGAAAATTCGTCTGCTGAGTTTTGGTCTACGACACTTCCTCTACAAACATTTGGTCTGCCAACATTTGATTTACCAGCATTTGGTCTACCAACATTTGGTCTACTGAAACATTACGGTTAGGGTTAGTGTTTGAATTAGGTTTATCTTTTATAGTTATGGTTAAGATTAAGGCTATGTTTTGGGTTATGGCTAGGGTTAGGAATATTTTAAGGGCTACAGTTAGGGTAGACCAATTGTCGGTAGATCAAATGTCGTAGACCAACAATCTGTACAAATTGTCTGGGAACCGTTTTGAAAGTAAAGGTTTAAAACACCAAGTATTATAAAACTTCGGTTTATATTTTTTGGGTTTAATATTGGGGTTAATTACCTGTCTGCAATACAGAGAAAGAAAGAGAGAAAGTAAGATAGAGAGAACGAGAGCGAGAGAGAGAGATAGAGATAGAGAGAGAGAGCCCTTGTGCAACTGAACATCTAAGCTGCGTTTGAGAGATGCACTGAGTGTGAGAGATGCAGCCAAAGTTGGATGCGTGCATTTAATCTCGTAATTAATGACTGTCACTACAAAGCTGATCACCAAGCGCTTACATTGTTCTGTCCTATTCTTGTCCGCTAAGTCCATTCATCCAGTGGTGCGTGACGTCATCAAATTGCTGATATACGACGCTATACGCACGGGTCATTCGTGTTTGGAAAATGAGTCCTTTTAGTTTTAAAAACAGGGATTTTTATAATGCGTTATAAAGTAAAGTTAGTTGAATAAATGAGTATATATTATTAACCTACTTGATTAAATGATGAATATTTAACGGTTGCAGTAAAATATCGAAATTGGATATAAATAAATAATATTTATTATAGGGTGGTGTGGCAGTGGGGGTGGAGAATATTTTGTAGTCAATAGCTTAAATATATTTAAAAATGATAAAACAGCTATATTAACATAATAACATAATATATTTGTTTATATCATAATGTAGTAAAGTTGTTTACAGTTCAAATTATTTTAGGACAGGGATCAAATTGATTGAATTCAACACGTTTTAAGCAATAATTGTTTATTTGTTGAATATTAAGCAGAGCGCAACATTGATGCTATCTTAATTACTATAATTTAAATTTTTGCGCAAATTGGCTATAAATTTGATCAGTTTATATATTAATTCACTTCTTTTAGCAAGAAGCACAGGTTTGCGCAATTATTGGCCTGTTGCGAAATATTTGACGGATGAACAGTTTATTCCATGTGTTTATCTTTTGACAGATTATATGATTCTGTACACGTTATGAATCTTTGTTTATATACAATAAAAACACTATTTTGTTCATTTTAATAATATTTTACAAAATTAGTTATACACTTTGAATGAAATATAAAATATGTTTTAAGTCATTGTTTTGTTTGAATTTTTCACTATATATATATCGTCTTTTTAATTTTATCCAATAGTGTATTTCTCAAATTAACTGACTCTTTTTTTCTTCTTTTTAAATAGGAAAGGAATGCATTTCATGGGTGAATTTTATATCTTATTTGACAGTATAAAATATACTCTATAATAAGATATTTTATAGATAATTAAAGATCCAACAATATCTTAAAATGTGCTACTGGTTTTGAAAGGATTCTATTAATAATGTCAACTTTAAAAATATATCAGAAAAGAACACTTTCTATCCCCTGCACACATCCCAGGTCACTCGCCTTCTGGCTCCTCTGACTCCACGCTGGGTGCAGTGATAATCCTTGAGGCAATCATCTCTGGCAGTTCCATTAATCGCATGACTTGATCGAGAACCTTATCTCTCTGTATAACTGCTTGTAAGATCTATAATGTGTCGAAGTGTTCATTAGCTGCCATCTGATTCAACCCGAGGCTTCATGGAGGGTTGACTGATCACTTAGCCGGGCTATACATCATTGCTGACATCGTTTCTAATAAGTCCATGTGTTGTCTTCTAAATAGATACTTATTATTCTGTGGAAAATATTCATTTTGATATCACACTTAGACAAAGTTTGTGTTGAGTTTTAATGATATTTAACTCCTTTTTAATTAAATAATATAATAATAATCTACAGCATATCAGATAAAAATCTTTGTCTGAAAATTACGAAAAGCATTTTAGAAAAGGAAATATCGTCGCTTTAATAACATCTAATCATCGTAAGTATTATGTGATATTTGGTCAAATACTTAACATAGATAAATAAAATAAATAAATACATATAGAAAATATTGGAATAAATCAACTTTCTCAATATTCCTTAAAAACACGTCAGTATTATACAAGATGTAGGGTGTACCATCATATATTGAACAGATTTTGTTGTAATTCAGAATCCTATCATTTATGAGTACTTTGGTATTACTTTCGGTTCATTGCCGTATACTATCGGCAATACGCAAATACCATCATATTTTAAACTCGAATTATTTATCTAACAAGTCCATGTGTTAATATTACTTATTATTGTTACATCATTTAATTAAAATAGAAAATTAAAATAGTTAAAAGAATTTATTTACTTCCCATTTTACCATGACTAGAAATTTTGCATACAGGACATCTTTCGATAAAAATTCACGAATCAATCAATAAATCTCCTAATTGATCATTAATTAATTAATTATTTAATTAAATTCATTAGCTTCATTATTCAACGTTTTGAGACGACC
>JAQIXG010005804.1:0-11050 GCA_034700105.1 Oconnorella tubifera
GCCCCTCCCTTAACCCCTACCCCCAACTGTCGCGGTTTAAGTATCGACGCACATTGTTCCGTTACGTCCCGACAGGCAACCTTAATAATTAATTAATTAATTATATTACTATTATTAATTATGAAAAACAAACTAGGTCACATCCCCCCGCCCCTAGAAATCCCCCCTTATATTTTTGGGTACTTTACGGTTAGGACCAGTGTTATAAATAAGAATACTCTTAAAACTTCAAATTCTCACCTCTTTCAGTCTCATATCCTCTCTCCTCAATGCCTCTTCCACTGTATCTTCCTCTTTATCCGATCCCTCGGAGGAGTCATCCTCTTCACTACTGGAACTATCCCTCTTCTTCTTCTTCTTATTCTTCTTCTTCTTTTTCTGCTCTTTCTTTCTCTCGCGACGTTTTATCTTTTTCTCTTCAGCGACGCGGTTTTCTAGATGTTGTTGTAGCAGCGTTTTCGGCTGATCAGGATTATCTAATACAGAGCGACACGGAAATTTAAATATTAGAAACTGCAATTCTAAATTATTTAGAATTCAAACGTAATTCTGCACAAATTCTAAAATTATTGCTAGGAAGTCAAAATAAAGATTCATTCAAATTTGACTTTTTATATTTCAAGCCTTAAAAATGATATTTCTACCTAATACTTTCAAATCTATATTGAGTTTGACTATTTGAATGAAATAAAATAATAATTGTTTTTATATAAACAATAATTATAATATAAGAAGACGTTTACACGCAGGTATAAGTCTGGTTTCTTCATTTTCTTCTTCTCCCTCTTTCTCACCATCCTCCTTTTCTCTTTCTGTAATCGGCTGAGCGTCAGAGTGCTCCTTGCCTAAATAAAAATTAATAAACATTCTCGCATGATCACATCTGTATTAATATGATGAGTTCGTTTGTGTCTTAATGTCACATCAGCACACAAATAGACGTAGAGCAAACTAGGTGATTTTAAATCAAGTAATAAGTGAATGCTTAAATCTCAACGCAGTAGTTTTTATTGGGAATGATGGGGCAAGCGCGTATAAAACTTTAACTAATTTTTTTTTTAAAAATCTACAGTAAATTTATTTACTGACTAAATGCCAGACAATATAAAACAATTAAGAATATTTATATCGTCAAAAATACAATTAATTACATAACTTCTAACATTTATTTTAAAAAAAACACACAGCAAGTTTATTTACTACACAAATGCAATATAAAACAATAAAGAATATTTCTGTCATTAAACTATGATTAAGTACATAATCTAATTAACAAAAATACAAAACTCACCGGCCCTCCCCACACAGTAAGACTGCCTAAGTAGAGAATGACAACAACTGTACCCCCACCGCCCTTCCCTCCAGTAAGACCCCCATACCCCCGTGTGATTCTTCTCGTAGACGTCCTCCTCGTATCTAGACTTGACCTTGGCCTTCTCCTGACCCTTCAGAAGGGTCCCATGTCTGGTGTACTCCACATAGTTCTCTGTCTGGTCCAGAAGGAGTTGCTTGGGTGGTGCCTCTAGATGTTGCTGACCTCCGTACTTGTCCAGTATACTGTTCTTTACTGTGTCCTGATTTAAAATAACGACATTTAGTCAGTAAGACAGTTTTAGAAAGGAGGGGGGTAAGGAACATAGTAATAAATGGGAGGGGGGTGGAATAGGCTCTCACAGTCTTATTTTAAAATATAACATTGGTTCCATTATATATAAATCTTCTGTTTGATGTCATATCAGCACAAACACTAACTTTATCATGTTGTGAACTAATATATAAAAATACAAATAACTATATAGAAGAATACAAATAACTAATTAATTTCCTGTAAACTCTACTTTAATCCGCACAATATTCCCAAAATACAAAAATTATCTCAAGAAATACAAAAATCTACTAAAACCCCCTCCCCTTTCTCCCCCTCACCTTATACTCTTCCTTTTTCTTCCCATACTCCCTCTGCAACATCTCCAGTTTAGTTGGGTCCGCTTGTAGATGCGCCTCTGTACCCTTCTCATAAGCCTCCCAGGAGAACATCTGATTGCGAGCCATAGCGTCAGCGTCCCCCGACCACCTCACAAAGTTGTCCCCCGCGTACGGCAGATCCCTCGGGGCCAGTCCCTTGCTTTCAAACGGGTTCTCTCTCATGGCGCGTGTCTTGGGGTCATAAAACGCTGAGTTGGGATCCAAGTTGAAAAGATACTTGGCGGTATCTTCTCGTATGCGGAGGTTTCGGACGGTGATGCGTTGTTTCGTTTCAAATTTCTGCCCCGGCATAGCCATGTCGTCTGCGTACTTGTCGTCTTCATCATCATCAGCGTCAGCTGGGGCGACAGAGACACTAGCGGTGTCATCCTGATTGGATGAGCCGTCTAGGAGGGAACGCTCCATTTTGAGAGATTTTAGATGTCGCTTTACCTGAGAGTGTAAAAATTGTGTAGCGTTTTTAAACTATCGTTATTAAATTTTAAAACGCTGACAAGCAAAATAAGACTAACATCTGATTAACCAATTAAAAACAACGTATCCACTGATTTAACCGCCTTACTAAAGGGTGCTGCAAATTAATGAAACATTGCGCTCTAAGGACTCAAACTCTTGACCTATTGGTTACAAGTTCAAACCTCTTCCTGTTTCTGATACTCCTCTAAAACCCTCTTGTAGTCCTCTACATCGTATCCATTCCAACGATCCCTCTTCCCCTCAAAGTCAAAGCCAAGGTCAGGCTGGATGTACTCATCAGGGGCAATCTGGTCCCCTGTGAACCGAGCCCCGAGCTTACGGGGGCGCTGAAATAGGGCACAGAGAGGAGGTGAGACAAACAAACGGACAATATTTTGTCATTTAATGGAGACATTTCTGTAATGTAGTAGATCAGAAATAAATCATCAGAAAATAAAAATGAAACAATTGATGATTTTCAGTGAAAAGTACCTCATATTTTAAATGTAAATGACTCATTTATATATACTATGACTCAAATATTACTCATTTACTTTATTCATCTATGACTCATTTATGTAGTCAATGACTTATTTGTGACTCATCACTCACCTCCAGGCAGTCCTTCTTCTTATGCGTCATGGCCCCGCAGTTCTCGCACGCCCCCTTGCGGTACTTGGTCGCCACCACGTTCTCCTGCACCCCCTTCTTATACCACTCCCCCATCCCGCTGTACTGCTTCTTCATATAGTCCGGCTCCCTCTGATGCCTCAGCGTCGCCTGCGTGGCCCCGATGTACCAAGGGGCCTGCATTATGTACTGGGGAATGTGGGGGTTGATATCCTTCCCCTCCTCGTCCTGCATCGCAGGGGCAGTTCCTGCCTTCCTGGCTTCTTCCAACTCCTTCAACTTCCGCCAGTCCTCCCTCTTCTTCCCCGTTGGTTCCTCGTCGCCCCCCGGGACACCCGTCGAGGGCGTGGCCTGCAACTGCTCGGACTTGGCCATCTTTGTGACCATGGACGGGGGAATGTTGATTTGAAATGACATTTTGAGCGACGCTTAAAAATACACGATTTAGTTAAAAAATATATCAACTTATCTTCTTAAAATAAAACACTCTATTTAAAAAATGTAGCATTAAATATAAATAAATAATTCTTAATTTAGGGAATAAATCCCCCGGGAAGGGGGGGTCCTAGATTTATTTTTTTATTATTAATATAAAAATAAATCTAACTAAAATAGTAAACAATATCTAGAGCCTGCTATTTGCAGCCAATAGTAATTAAGATAACTTTTTACAGTATATTTTCAAGCAATAAGAATGTGTTTTACATAATATGCTTTGATCTATAAAGCATTGTCATTGGTCAATAAAGTTAATATTGTGCTTATTACTCGCGAATATAAAATTGAAAAAAGTAAAACTGAATAAAATTTAATTATACATGGGGGGAGGGGGGTAATTTGACATTATTGAAGCTCATTTCATAAACATTATATTTTATTATATATCATCTAAATATAGTTATATTGTTGTTAAATAAACTTAAATATCTTAAAAGTTTTATTAATCCTGTGCATTTTAAAAAACAAAATTTGCTGGGGGGAGTGTGAACCTGTCCAAGCCGCTTATGATACCAATTATATTACAATGTGGTACTGAGAATAATTGTTAAATTAGAATTTGAGAGGGGGGGGGGATTAAGGGTGGATTGATAAATAATCTGGGGGCGCGTGGGGGGGGGGGGTAGTAGCTTCTTAAAAAACCATAACAACGTGCAGGTTTTGGCTTGTTTCGTACATTTTTAAATTTATTTTGATTAATTTTTCTTTTTTATTCATTTGTTTCAATTTATGTCTTTTGTTTGTTGGCGCAATGGGTTAATCAAAAGTTAAGGGTTAGAATCCGTGTGAATTTTAAAGCAGTAGTTATACTGTAGAGATACTGGCTTTAAATGGATGCATCTCTTTGAATCCTAACCCTAACCCTTAACGTTTCATATATATCTTCCCAGGTTAAAAAATATATATTATGGAACAATTTATTGCTATTAAAGACAGAAAATTTAATGTTTAAATCAGTTTTATTGAATACTGTAAGTGCACAAATGAAGGGAATTTAATATAAGAACTATTGGTTAAGACTTTAACAAATTATTGTTCAAAGTATAAAGAAGAAAAAGTCGCTTTTGATTTAAATTCTAGTCATATTATTGAATCTATGCTCATTTACTTTTAAACTTCAACTGATGACATAAATTGAGACAATTATTTAAAAATAATGTTATTTCGTATTACGATTGTTGTCTAATTATAACAGATTTGTTGCATTTTAAAACATGACATTAACCATGGCTTATCTGGATCACGATTCATCAGATAATCTTCGCCAGTTGACTTTAGATAATCTGAATCGATTGCGCGTCAGACAGAAACTTTACTTGAAGCAGCATCAAGAACGAGACAAAAGCGACATCGATATTTACTTGGGCCATTCGGTTGGGAAAGAATCGCAAAGAGATAGCGAGATGAGAGCGTGGGAGGGTATCGCGGAGAACAATATGGGTCTAGAACGACACGGAATTGACAATTTCGATAGAAATTACGATAGGAAGTCATCCAGAATTTCAGAGGGGATTGGTTCGGATCATCATAGGAAGAATATTTATGGGAATGATGAAGTAGCGAATAGATGCTATGATAAAAGTTTAGATTATAAGGAAACTTACGGGGGAAGTATAAGGGAAAATATGAGTGGGAAAGGGAAATCTTATGTCAGGGAAATATATTTAAATGACGGAGATGCTAGATCTGATAGTATTAATAAAAAATTGATTCCGTTAAAGAAATTTGCAAACAGTATGACTGGATATGATTTAGATTCCAATGTGCCTACAATAGTGGAGAAATACGCAGTGACTGATTTAGATTCATATAATTCTGTTCATAGTTTGGATAATTTGAAAGAGAGGGGTCGGTATTTGTCTCTGGGGGGTCAAGATTTAATGGGAGGGGGTGATTTTAAGGATGGGGGTGAATTTGATCCTTTGAGGGAAGGTGGGGCTGGGAAATTTCAGTCTCATGGGAAGTTTTTACTTAAGAGTTATCAATCTTCTTTTCCAGGAAAAAATAATAAGTTGTTTCAGGAAAATAGCGAGTTATCAGCTAAATATGTCGATGATTTATCTCTGAAACATCCATCACGCACGGATAATTTAGAAAACAATAAATATCATTCTAGAGATGTCATTTTAAATGATAATTATCTCTCCAGGGATAATTTTACTGCTAAAGATAGTTCTAAATATCTTGTTGATAATTCTTTTAAAGAAGATAATTATCGTGTTGATAAAGATAATTATCAACAATTGAGGGATAATATGTCGTCTAAATATCAATCGACTTCCGAATACGACATGGAGTCTAGTTATCAGCGTGAGATCAACAAACCAGGAGAATCTGATGACAGAATGAATCCTTATCCAGAATTACATTTAGCAAAAACTAAACCGATTCAATCGGAAATCAATTCATCTTTTGACTCGAGCGGATTTTTGCAAGATGGTACGGATTTAACTCGAAGAGGATTTGAACCCTATCATATTTCGGATGAAATCAGATCTGATTTATTCAGTACAAAGATTTCCGATAGGTATTGCAATCGTAATTTAAAAGGTTCATACGATGATTTAGATGAAGATTTGAATCGTTATAATGGAAGGTTCGGATCAAAAAATTTAGCGATTAGTAAAGATAACGGTAGCGATAACGAAAGGGATCAAATGAACGACACGAAACGCTACGAAACTGATAGCGTTAGATCTGGTGATTTAACCGGGAAAATTAACATAAATGATAAAAATAAAAGTAAAAATCTGCGCGACATTGCTATCGCTAAGAGAATGCAGCAGAAAGCGTCACCAAAGAAACAACGTAAAAGATCTCCCTCTGCGAGATTTAAATCAACGCGACATGGTACTCCTAAGTCTATATTACGACATCGTAAGATAATAGACGATAATGTGCACGTCGATTCAAAGTATTCTCACGCGACGTTAAACAGCGATAAATCTACAAAGTCGTTAAATTTTTCGTACTCGGATGTTGATGATATCGATGCTGGCAGTTTGAGACAAAAATCTGTCAATTTTCTGATCAACGAAAAGGGTTTGAAATCGGGAAAAATTTCAGATAACGGAACAATTAAGAAGTTGAATATTGGAAGGGAATCGAGTGTCTTGAATCAGAATAAAGTTTTAAGATCTGGTGGTCGTTTAAAATCAACACAATCTGAAGTTAATAAAAAGGGACTCGTTAAGGAATTTAACAAGTTAAAAGTGAATGGAGAATCAGTTAAGAATGTTGTGTCGAGCGATGTACCGAGACAGAATGCAACGTCTGTATCGAGCAAAGATAGACGAGCAGTTGATGGAAATAATTACGTAAGTTGTACTTTTGTTGTGAGATTTTATCTTAATTATTAACCGAATGAAAATGTTTATTTTTTCATGATTCTATTTAATGATAAAAGATTATTTTGTTTGCATAATGCTGTTTAAAAGTAAAGTTTGATTTGTTTAAGTTATGTTAAAATCAAATATTCTAACTTGATACATATAATATCTATTAACAGAGCGTGGACAAGGATGAAAAGTATGACGCGATGTCATCTGATATGACATTACGACACTTGACACATTCTGGTAACATGAGAAGGAATGTAAGTGGCACGGGTGACAGAAGAGATCGATCAAAGTCAGGTGTCTCGTCATCTGAAGTAATTTTTATATTGTACAGTTTTCTATAAGTTAAATAATTAGAGAACTGTAAAAGGTTTTGTCCATTTGAAATAATCTGTGAACAGTTAAAATGGTACTGACAAATCGGCCAGATTATTTATATTTTAGGATTGGGGTTAGTATTTGGATTAGAGCTAAGGTTAGTGCTAGGGTTAGGGTTAAGTTTTGGGTTGGTTAGGGACTTAGGGTTATTAAATGATGTTTTCTATTCTTGTATTATATGTTATTTGAGTCTTATTTGATTTTTGATACCGCTGAATTGCTGCACCTTTAGTTTATTGATTGATTTCATTTTAGTCTTACGCAGATATAAGCGTTAGAAGAAATGAGAGAGGCGATACATTGCTTGGGTACGATAGACGGAATGAGAGAGACGATACATTGCTTGGGTACGATAGAAGGAATGAGAGAGACGATACATTGCTTGGGTATGATAGAAGGAATGAGAGAGACGATACATTGCTTGGGTATGATTGGATAGCCGGGATGTTGGATAATGAGGTGGGAGGGTCTGGTGAGGGGGAGGAAAGTTTACTGGAGGGGGTGAGGGAGTTTAGACGGAGAAATAGGGGAGAGTGTGAGGGGGCGAGCATGCCCCTCATTGGGTTAGTAAGGATGCATTTTTTATTTCTGTTGGAATGTTATAAAAGTTTAGAAAAATAATTTTAAAGTTATAATTACTGCAGTTGCTTTATATATACAGTAGTTAAGTTTTTGGTTTTCTATTTAGAATTAACATCTATTCATTCTATGCAATATTCTGTAACAGTTAGTTTTTTTATTAAATATACAGAATATATAGCAAGTGATGAAATTTGACGTATAATAAAAGAAATATAAAAGTTATTAATTTTGAAAATTAACAGAAAGTTAATATTTTGAATAAGTATGGCAAGTAGAATTCTATAACATATTTGTCGTAGTAATCAAAAATGTTATTTTGTGTTGATTTAGAAACGACGTCCAAGATGATCTTTTGCCAGAAATTAGAAATCTTCATCATACTTGTGCGTATAATACTTTAGATTTATAAATTCCAAATCTCTTTTATCATTATACTTTTTAAATATCCTAAAAATACTAATATTAATAGTGGCTATCCATTATGAGAGATTTTGTATCGGACGCATTTAGGTATACACGGTTACACAGTGAATGAGAGACTGTTTACTGACCCGGTCAATGTTGACCCGAATGGTCGTAGCTTGTGTCCGGTCTGTTTGACTGCTAGAAAAGAACCGAGCAAAGAGGAACCAGGATTTGTGAGGTAGTTTGAAAGTTAGATGGAAAAAAAATGAAAAATTTACTTTAAAATTCTTTCTTCAGTTCTAAATGTGTATAAATGCTTCTTAATGGTAACTTGATCGTGTTCAAAGTTAACAATAAACAGTATTGTTTAACAGATAGATAGATATTATATTCACTTATACAATCAAACACAACAAGTGAATGTAGTAAATGCGGTGCAAAAAATAACAAACAACAATGTCGAAGAATAATATCTTAGAATTATAGTTATAACGTTATGATTTAAATATCTTGTAATGAAATAATTCGATATTAAACGTATTGAAACTCTTATGTAAGACTAATATTTGTTGATAATATTCTAGTGTGCACTTCTATATTTGTATTTAGGGTAAGTGTGCCTAGATCTGCAGTAGAACCTCCGTATAGAATCAAACCTCACAGAAGAAGAAGTTTTGATGCGATTGATTCTTGTTCTCTTGCTCAAGTAAGATAACATTATCGTCATTTGTTTATAATTGATCAGATATTATTTAAACTGTCATTGTGAAGCTGTTAGAAAAGGTTTGATGATTTATCAAAACTGGAATTATATTGAGCAATGTATAATGCTGAATATTATAGTTCAGAAATTAGTCTGTAATTAATTACAAGATACAACTAACTTTCTCACTAATTATCCAGTTGTATAATTATATAATACTATATAGACTATTATATATTTTATTTTCCTTTTGAGTTATATTTATATTTAAACAATGAATATAAATTCATATATTACGAATATCACATCATTGATTTATATCAGTTTAACGTTATCTTTTCAGTGAATCAATTCCTGAATTTACCGCAACATTTGATTTTATTTTTAATCTATTCTATTATGTTCTGTCTCTATCACACAGCATTGTCAGGCAGGCTACGATGTCTCTAGACCCACCACTCTGCCCACTGCTTCTGGAGTTGATCTCAAAGGCGCCATCAATGGAACCAAGGCTCATATGATTACGGTATATATACGACCGATTCATCTTATTACTTGCTCTAATGTAGTTATATTATTACAGAGCGTATTATATAATTAGTTCTATAATAAGTTCTAGGTCTGTAATAAGTTCTAGGTCTGTAATAAGTTCTAGGTCTGTAATAAGTTCTAGTTCTTATACGTGCATCGTATAATCACGCATATATGTATTGGTTATATATTTTTTTATATAAATATAACCCTTACGTATATATATATTTATATGAATATGACTGTCATATATGTATATATTTTTTACAAATTTTTATATATTTGTAAGAATAAGGGGGTAGGGGTTGTTCAATTAATAATTTCTTCCTCTAATTTTTACTTAATTTTCAACAGACTTACAAATGGGCAGAGGGGGGGGGTCCTTCGTTTTTTAAACAATGTATTTTATGGACGATACAGTATTTTATTATTATATATTTCCAGACGGAAGAAGAAGCGAGAATGTTTGCAGACCTAGCGAGTAGGGGCCCTGAGGGAGGGACTGAGACCCTAGTGAGACCCTACCTACCCAGGGCATCCCTGGCTGAACTCAGTCTGGCTGATACAATAGCATCTAGCACGAGAACGATAGGGGCTAGGAATAGTAATTCCAAAGTGCCGCAAAACGCTAAATAATGACATTTATAAACGGATCTTTAGTTATTTTGTTTTTGCAGGAATGTAGTTTTTAAATTTATACAAACTTTTGTAGTTAATTTGATAAATTAAAAACTTAATTAAGTTGTATAATACGATTAAATGTTTTATTGATAGATATGTAAACGTAATCAAATATTAATCACAATATTAAACATTCTAAACATATTATGATCTAAACACATGTGCAGAAATAATAGTCAAAAGTACTATAAATACTAATTTACGATTGTTTCTATTTCAAACATTTAGCTACCTTTTTATTACTGGTTTAAATTTTATAAAACACACAGATTACAAGCGTTTGACATATATCCTATCATGATCATGATCATATCCAAATTGAAATTATCCAGGATACAATAGGATTAAAATCATTTTATAAACTTTTGATTGCTTTAAATGATTGATTTCTATATGCTATGTTTAGTATTAATGAAAATTAAACACAATTTAATTACTTATAACCAGAAGGTTAAGATAACGTATAAAAAGTTAATCGTAGTTTAAACTTATATAAAGTACTAATATTAAACACCCTGAAAAGTAAATCAGTTTAACTTGTGTTTATTAACTGCAGAAGAATGTTGTCTTAAAGTTAATATCGCATAAATGCGGGAAAATAGATAATAACACATTTACTTTCAAACAATGGATCTACATGATCATAATGCCCATGTATAATTGCAACCCAGATATATTGGAAGTACAACCACATTGCATGTCCAGTATATTGCATCATAAAGGACATTACATACCAGTATATTGCATCATCAAGTACACTGCAAGATATATTGCAAGTTCAAGTACTTTGCAAGCGTAAGTTTTATGCAAGCTCAAGATTTATTGCAAGTATAAGCGCATTGCATCGATTGCAATATCAAAC
>JAQIXG010005805.1:0-11048 GCA_034700105.1 Oconnorella tubifera
ATCTTAATATAATATTAATATATAATATAATATAATATTAATAAATTATTTTTTATGATTTATTAGTGGATGAGAAAGAACGTCAAAATGGAAATGATCCAGTAAGGGAACTGAGAGACAAGGACTTTAAGAATTATGAGAGAGAAAATGGAGCTTACTCAGTGGAAAATGACTACAGTACTTATGAAAGAGAGTATGTTGTTTATTAGTTTGTCAAGGTTCATTGTGCTTGAAGTATTATTTATCCTATCTTTAATACTTGACATCAATCTCATTTTTTACTTTCAAATGACAATCAGAATTATTTATATTTTTTTAGCGGGTTAACGCCTTTACTTTAAAATAACAGTTTGATCATAAAACGAGCAGATTAAAGAATTCAAAAATGAATTACAGTTGAATGAATCAAAGCGATGAGTGGACAGAAACTAATGTATATCAACGGACAAAGAATATAGTTTTAATTAGTTTCAAAAATACTCAATTTTACCTAGTTTTATCATTTGAAATTTAACTGTATCTTGTTTTTTATGCATCCTCTGATGTTGATATAATTATTGTGCTATCTTTTTTTCTTCCTTGAATAAATTATTGTTACAGTTAACAACAAATCTATGCAAAATTTGATTACAATGATGGTAATTTTGATTATTTGATGGTAATTTTTGTTTAAAAATCACCAATGTACAGTCTGGAATGAAAATAGATACAGTTCATCATTAATAACTTTATCCATTTATTGCACCAATAGTACAAATGTTACGTATTGGAAAGAATTATAAAGACTTCCCACTAATTTTCCATTCTTTTTTTAATTCTTTTTTGTTGTAAAGAATAAAGATTTTTAGCAATGTTTTTATAAAACAAGTGATCTCTCATAGCTCAGAGAAAGTGAATCTCAGCGATTATTTCAGCAGTAATAAGTGATGTATTATTTTTGCAAAGTCCTTAACTTGAAAATAAGCCATGATTATGAGTCTATTTTTAAACTGTTTCTACTTGTAGTCAATTGCTACATTCTACGATATAACCCAGCACCCAGTAAATCTTCGGCCCCAGAATCTGATGTAATTCTGCTTGAATTCAATCTTTGCACATGCAGTGAAAGATTCAGGGTAATCTGGTTGCAGGGGGTCTTTCAAAATTGTCATATTTGAAACTTTTTATGTAGACTGAATTTATCAATATTGAGCAAACTGAAAGTTATTTTTATTGTTTTTTGCCAAATTTATGATCTGTATTAGTTTGCAAATTATTAAACTTTATGTTAGTTACTTTATTTTATTATACTGGAGGATGCAGTATTTATTTTAACATTGTTTTGATAATGTATTAAGTCACTGATAGATCTGTAATAATGCAATCCAACACTTTAGATCTTGTAATATATTAAAACGTTTAATAGTTTTAGAAATGATAATATACATATCTAATAATTTTAATTTTTGTCTTATTTATAATAAATGTTGCCTTTTAGCTTCTATACTAGTATTATAGAAAGCGTTAATATTCACTGCCTGTCTGTCTGTCTGTCCGTATGTCGCATGTATTGTGTGACTGATCAGTAAAAGTTGTGACACAAAGCAAAATTAAGATTATGACCAGTAGTACAGTTAGTATTAAATCACGCAATGCTTGTATTTTTTAGTATTCATTATTATAGGCATATGACTTCACGGTTCAATGAAATAGCTACAATAACCGTGCACATTGCACATCTTAACCAGAATCTACGATTTTTTTAAAGAAATTGAACATTCTGCCTGGAATCCATCATTTTACCCTTTTAAACTAGTAAATCGAACGAGTGATCCATTTTTATTTTTCATATCTGCTATTTTTTGTTGTATTCGTTATATGATTATTTGTACGCGTTTGGCAAACATATGTTGCATAAATGCGATGTCTTATTGATTGTATGCTAAAGTTGTTTGCGATTATTTTCACGAATATAACCCGTGGGTTACACAAGATTTTACCTACTTGCACACCCATGTGGGGCATATTCGAGTGCGGGTTATCTAAATATATTTATACAATTTGAAAAATCTGCGGGTTATGCACATGTGAATTATATTCGTGAAAATACTGTAATGTATTAAAAAATGAGTAGAATTACTGAGAAATCAGTATATTAGTGTATTATTAAGCTTGCTTTGATCTCTGTATTGTTAATAGATCTGCTTTCTTTTATTTTGTGATAAAATCATTCAATGTATCTCACTCATATATGATCTTACCTTTACTAATGTATCATAAGAATAATATTTTAATTATTTTATCAAATTCAATCATTATTATTTCATACCTAAATTCGAATTAATTATAATTTATCTTAGTTTTAAAAAGTTTGTTTTTTAAATGTATTTAATTGTAATTTATATAGCAAATTATAACATCACTCGTTGTTATAATTTGATAGATAATTTTACGATTGATAAAATATTCTTTTGAAGCTCTATTGGTAAATAGCAAAACAGATCATCAGATTGTTTCAATAGTTATAATGAAGAAATACAATAAGTATTTCTTTATTATTGCGTATTCATAGTCACAAGAAAAAAGTGTTTTTTGTTATTGCAGTATTAGAAGTCATCAAGCTGTAATGCCATGTTAAACTGAAGGCATTCAGAATTATAATCGATTAAATTTTTTATAATAATACAATTTGATATTTTCTGCCTAATTTTAATTCCGGAGAATTTTTGCACATTTAATATTATTAAACTTAACGTTTAATTAAGTATTTTTGTTTATTATAGAAAATAATTATATATTCTTAATAGGTTCATAACCGTAACTAACCTTCAGATTTAAAATATATCTCTGTCATCTCTCATATTATTATTTATATTCATAATTTACCATATCAAATTATTTGATTTGTTTTACCCAAGAGGTTAATTATGTAATAAAACTTATAATAGTGTTTTGTTGAACTGATTCATAATATCACCGATTTATAATGATTGCTCAACTATCTTGACTTTGTGAATATTAAGCAAACTGAAGAAAAAAAGCTTAAATGTAAGTTGTTTTATACGTTGTCCTATAGGGCTTAGGCCCTATAGGACAACTTGTGACTTTAAGGCTTTCCTAATCTAAGAAGGATGAATAATAAATGAGATGGATCAATTAGGATTATGTTAAATAAGGATTATGAAAATCATGAATGAAATCATTAATAATAACGGACGTTTTGTCAAAGGACGATTCGTCAATGGATTGTTTGTCAAAGATATTCGTTACGTTTAGGGTTAGTTGGAGATAGGGTTAGAGTTAGGGTTAAGGCTAGGGTTATGAGTTATACGAATCATCCGTTACAAAAATAGTTTTTGACGAACATTCCGTTGACAGAACCACTTATTTATTTATGTCATATCAGCAAAAAACTGTCATAATACGAACATTGCATGCAGAAATATAGTGACGAGTGATCAGTTAAGAAAATTTTACACAGTGCATTTAATAATTTTCCTTTGGAAATGACCAGCACATTATATAATTTGAAATTTTGAATCGATGATTCAAAATTTCAAATTTTACGTATAATGCATCTTACTTTTTTGTATTAATATTAGTAAACCTGTATTTCCTCTTTAGTAAAGCACACACAAATAAGTGATCATTATTTTGACAATAATAGAAATGTTTAATTAACAACACATATTGCAGCAAAGTGATAAATTTCAAGACAAAAATTACAAGGCGAAAAATTTACATCATTCTCAGTATAACAAAATCAAGTCACACGAAACTGTTACATTCACAAGATGTCACTACTAAAATACTTGAAATAAAAGTCTAGGCTCTAGAGTAAAACATCATTATATATATGAGATTAATAGTTTAATCCAGCCAGATCTTTCAAAATCTAATAGTTTTAGATAAACAGCTTACTTTTAACACAGAGCACAACTAATTTTCCTTTAGTTTCAGTTGAGAGTCATAGATTACCATATTATGCGAACAATATCTCGGACGTAGCTGTCAATTTAAGCGTCTTACTAAAGGGTGCAGCAATTTAGACAATAAATTTCATTTCATAATTCACTTCGTAGTTTGCAAAATTTATGCAAACTATTAAAAAAACTTACTAATTCCTTTCATTCACTGCATAGATCAAAGAAAGGTTTACGAGTGCATAAATTATACACGCATAAACTTAGCCCTTTGACTTTATAATCCTTTTCTAGCTTTTTCTTTCGTTAAAATTTTGAAAATTTTACGATTAAAAAAACTATTTTAACGTAGATGCTCCTGAAAATTCTAAAGATAATGTTGTGATTTTACTAAGACTTTTAATATTTTGTCTTCAACTACAGTTACTTATTACCTCTCAAATAATTAGTGCTATTTCTCTCAGTTACTTTGATATTGGCCAGTATTACTACGTATTCTGCATAAACCCGTCACGGTTCGAGATAAACCCGTCGATTCCAGATAAACCCGTCACGGTTCGAATGAATTTGAATAATTTCACTTGATATTTGAATAATTTCACTTGAAATGTTTAGTACGATAAAGTTTCAACTAAAAATTAAATCTCGTATTCTCATATTTTTTTACACAATATATATATACTAGATACACTGATATATATCAAGAGTCTTATACAAGATATATATATATTATATGTACATATTACAAATACACATGAGAAGTCATGTAGACAGAGCTAAACGCGCAGAAAACACAACATACAAGGCAGACATTAAAAGTCACAATTGAAAGCTTATAAGTCATGACTAGCCTATACATACCGTCGGATTCAATCACAGGACACGTGTAAACGAAAAATGCGTCATCTCATAAATGCAGCCAAACTCAAGCGATAATTAGATTTAAGAGAATAATAACGACCAACTTAATTATTGTATAATGTCACATCAGCACGAAATATTTAGTATGTGGGCAGAAAATGAGAGATGATAAAGATGATGAGGTAATTTTGCATTGAATAATGAAAAATAATTGAATATTAGTATGCTAAATAACACACCAATTAGAATAGTGACGAATAATAATAATAATTTTTCATTATTATTATTATTCATTGAATATTGAAAATAAAGAAAACGACAATGTTGAGTATAATACAGAAATCATACAATAATTACAGAGTATATTAATACAATTACACGTATATGAATACAATTCTCAATTGGTTAAAACTGACTTCAAATAAACTGTAAACGAAAAATAAACGTAATGCTACAAAAAGCTGAAACCACTTTCAGGTCTTTACAAATAAAAAACCATGATTGCAAAATAACACAAAGTTAAAATAAATAAATCTAACATATAATCTCTGATTTAATGATTTGTTAAATCGGCCGCAAATATTAGGGTTAGGATTAGAGTTAGGATTGAAGTTATAGTTAGGATTAGATTCGAGATTAAGTTTTAGATTGGTTTGAGTTATGGTTACTAAATGAATTGATGGGGCCGATTTGTCGGGTTAATGTCTTCGGGGTCAATTTGTCAGGTTACTGTATTCAGGCCAATATGTCGGGTTACCCTCTACGCTTATATACTGCTCACATAAAAGACAAGATCATGACTTTATATTCAAAATTGCACAAATTAAAACACATCAAATAAAAAACGCAAGTAGAGAATTTCTAGACAAATAAATATTATTACACTCTCGTATTTAAATTAAATAAGACAAAGTTATTCTATTTAAATCTTTAATTTTAATGTTTAGAAGAGCATCTGTTTATTTCAACAACCAAAACATATGATTTAATTCAAAGAAAAGTTAGGAAGTCCAATATTTATATTAATACTTAAAACATAAAAAGTAGTGTTTCTGCTCTATTGTTTCGTAACAAAACAAAAACACTGCAATGCTTTTATTAAAAGAAAAATAATGAGACAGTCGACACAATTATCCGCAAGTCTTTTTCTGACTTTTATCAAACTGTTTTTAATATTTAACTAATTAAATTATTTCTTTCAACTGTTTTTTATTATTTTTGATGCTAATTTGTTTAAAATCTCATTGCATAATATTGTAATGGCATCAAATATTTATATATTTAAGCATTTATATATTTAAGCAATCTCGAACTCATTCATTCATTCACATACTAAAGTGAATCAAAAATGAACTCATTCATTAATTAGTTTATTCACATATTCATTATCTTGTTGATCACTTTACTCATTCATTCACTCATTCTCTTTTTACATCACTCACTCACTAACTCACTCACTCACTCACTAACTCATTCACTCACTAACTCACTAACTCTCACTTTAACACTACATAAAAATCGGACAAAAAATTCTCGAATTATATCTCTGCATAAACAAATAAATGCGCTCAAAAAATAATAAAATCCACGAATCAACTGAGCATTAAACTCTGGCAAAACTTGAACACATATTCTGCAATTCCCATCTTGAAAAACACAAACTGACTACGCGTAAAAGCTTTATTGCAACATTAGACTAGCAGAAACTGTTTAGGACTTGCAGCTGTGCACATTTATTATCACAATTATAAAGCAATGTTGAAGATCCGGTAATAAATATTAATACGTCACATTAATTTTAATCGTAACTGATCACGATTTTTAATCCTTAATCATGATTTTTAATCCTTAATCATGAGTTTTAATCCTTAATCATGATTTTTAATCCTTAATCATGAATTTTAATCCTTAATCATGATTTATTTATCATAAACCTCAAAATGGCCCTGACAAATTAGCAAGTATTAAATCTTCTCGTTATTATTAAGCTCAAGACCCAAATTAGAATTTTAATTATATTTCAAATTTTCAAGTTTATTTACTATTTATTATTCAAATTAGGGTTAGTAAATAAATTAGCGGGGGCTGATTTATCAGGTTAATACGTTCTGGTACTGACTTGTCAAGATATCTATACGAAAACTCTCAATGATACAATCAATTATAAAGATTCAAATAATTTGATCATTTCTCACTTATTTCATTTCTCACTTATTTTAACTTCAGATAGATTATCTATCTATAGGTAGATAGACCTATAGATATCTGTAGATCTATAGAAGAGATGAATCTCACACATGCAGGTCATATCTTCTCAATTGTTCCTCTATAAATCTACTGTAAAATGTCAAATGCTTCAAAGTTTTAAAGTAGCTCGTCATTTTAAAACAATGCTCGAAATTTTTGAAATGACATGTATCATTAAATCAATCCACATTATAACATTGAAATGATTCAATCGATATAAACCACACTCTTAGAATCCAAATTATAACCCTAACCTTAACCCTTATCTTAAGTTAAATCTTAACCCTAATCTTAATCATAATCCTAACCCAAATCTTAACCTTAATCATAACCCTAATCTACATTCATCACAAAGATGTCTGCTCTGCACTCAACTCTCCCACCACCCCTTGCCCCTCCCTATCCCCCTCCCTCCCCTCCCCCTCCCCTCCCACCCCAGGACTCAACGTGGCCCAGAACTCTGACCTACTCAGCCTCCTGCTATCTCCCCCCTCACCTCCCTCCTCCCCCCCTCCTCCCCCTCCTACCCCTAACTCCTTCCTCAACCTCTGCTCGTCATAACTCATCTGCAGTCCGTATGACCTCCGACCTCTAGGGGTCAACCCCCCATTGACCCCGTGTTTTGGTGACGCGCACAGAGCTTTATTCCGAAGCTTCACTGCCGCAGTCACTCCCCCGCTGACCGACCTCTCTATGGGTTGACCGCTGACTGACCTATCAACAAACTGACCACTGATTGACCTCTCAATCGATTGACCACTGACCGATTTATCCGTCGCTTGACCGCTGACAGTCGGTTGACCACCAACCGACCTCTCAGTCGAATGACTGCGGACCGAACCATCAACCGGTTGACTGATTTCATTCACTCTATCATCACCACCGTCATTCGCAAAATTACACGAATCTTGATTCAATTTTTTTTTTCCGTCGCATCTACTACCGTCTTCTTTCCGAATTTCCCCTTTCCGCAATGCCCCCTCCCCGGAAACATTCCCAGAGGTCACAGAAAGGTCATCCGGAGAGGTCGGCTGAGACGATTGGCTGACGGCGGAAATAGGTCGCGCTGACCCGGATCTATTGCAGACGACGCGACCTAGATCCGTGGCGCAGGACCGGAACTTGTCCGCACCGTGTTTCTCTAGAAACACGATATGATTCTCTGGAGGATTGATACGCTCGGAGACATTAGCATGAACCTGACACGGGAAGCAAGAGTAAGGAACAAGATCAACAAGTAGCAAGAGTTAGGAACAAGATCAACAAGTAGCAAGAGTAAAGAATAACATCAGTAAGTGGCAAGAATAAGGAATAAGATCAGCAAGTGACAGGAGTAAGGAACAAGATCAATAAGTAGCAAGAGTAAGGAACAAGATCAGTGAGAGAAAGAAACAGAGCCGAAAAAAGGGAAAATAATTATAAATTAATCAGTCTTTACAATTACTTAATTTAAATTTTTTAATTTTTACGAATATTATTTACAGATGATATACTAAGATTCACGAATAGATGAAAATCATAAAGAAAATGACAAAACCTAAATTACAGATTGACAACTGTACGGAGATAATAACGGCGCAAAAAATTACTTTGAATCAATAATCAATTTATACAATCTAAACTAAACTAAATGTGAATATTAAATATAAATATCAAATATAAATTATGATAATTAAATAAAAATATAAAATATAAATGATTTTATATTAAATGTTATATGTGCATATAATGTATGTTATATAAAATTATCTTATATAAACTATAAAAATATATTAATGTAAACATCCTACAAAAGCTTTAAAATTAATGCAAAAACTTCAAACAAAAATCCAACCGACCTCTTCCATCTCATTGATTCCCTTGTCCGCGTCCGTGAAATCCCCCCGACCAATCGCGGCCTCGTGATGTTCCTTTATCGACACAATGCACGTCATCGCTGTCGATATCTCCTCCAGGTCAGCCTCTAGCGCGGTAACGTGTTCACTATAGACATCTATCACGTTATTCTTGAGTAACGTCGCGCGACGTGATAACACGTGAATGTGAGACTCAAACGTTAAGTCTATTTTACGAAGAGCTTGGTCTTTTTCTTCAGAGAGTGCTTTCAGTAGGGCTTCAACTTCCACCTACAGACAGCTCGCTCATTTAGATCTACTCAGATATAACTGAAGTAGCTATATCATTGTATAATAAAGGCTCATTAGAGTAGTGGTTAGAGTGCTGGAATCGGATGCAACAATTCCAGGTTTGAATCCAGGAGAGCTCACTGATTCTAGAACTTGCTCCCCCCTTTAGTAAGATGTTTAAATTAACAGAGTATACCCCAACAAATGGCTCCAAATACATTAACCAAACAAAACGACTCATCAATTAATTCATTAACCGTAAGTTCCCTAACCCTAGCTAATGTTAAGCCTAATCCTAATTCTGGCAGTAACCCTAGCTTCAATCCTAATCCTAACCTAACCTTAACAACCTAGTAATCTGAACAGTTTTATTGGGGTCATTTGACGTGTCACAAATCTCAGATATCATTCTTAACACAGTACTTCGTCACTTCAATTAATTTTAAAAAACCTTCTAAAGATAATAAATTACAAATGAATATTCAACCCACCTTCTTTCTCTCAATAACACCATTAGCGTCAGCAAAAGACGCATCGATGCTCTGATGGAACTCTTCCATAGCCGCCGTCAGCGTCACATACCTATGCCCCGCGCACTCCCCACCCCTTCCGGTGCACACCCTACAAGCGCCCGCCCCACACTCCCCGCAATAATACTCCACGGAGCTCCCCCCGTGTCTCCCGCACTCCTGCACCGCCTCCCTAGTGCCCCGTTCTGCCGCCCCGCCGTACACCAAACTCTGAATATACTTCGCGTAGAAATTCGTCTGCAACGCTGCAACCCCTGCAGCAGGAACGGTGGCCACCTTACGACAGGAAGGACATTCGATGTCCTCACCCATCTGACGGACGTACTCCTTGAGGCATTCCTTGCAGAAGGTGTGATGACACGGGAGAAACTTGGGCTGATGGGAGTGGTCGTCGAAGAGACTACGACAGATGAGACACATGAGGACGTGTTCGTAGTTCTCGTGTTGGCGCAAGGATCGCGCGCTTGCACGCGTTTTCTAAGCAATGGAAATTAAACAATGATATATAAATACTTTGAACTTTTAAACTACTCACCAGTGTACCACACAAAAGGGATGATGCACACTGAATAAAGATAAATTCAAGCGGATTTGCTGATTGTAAATACTTTTAACATCTTAATATATAATTGAGATCGATTCTGCTGCTGCTCGGGTACCTCACCGCTATTTGTCTATGCAGCGAGTATTGTAATCGATAAACTTTTGTACAAGCACAAGACTTCATGGCTTAATGATAGGAAGTTTGACTCAAGATCAGAAGGTTGGCGTTCAAATCACGCCTGCGCTCATTTTTATCATTTTTAAATAATCGATTAAAAAATGTAAACTTTGTAGGTCAACAGATACCGTTCTTAAACGGTTTTTTTAGAAGTTTGATCACAAAATAAATCATTCTGAAAAATTCTTGACATCATTTGATATAATTTAATTCAAATTTCATCGCACGAGATTATTGATAATAACTCATAATTATTTGTAATATTCAATTTTTGCCGATGAAACGTTAAGCAATAAACAGATACAAAAATACAAATATTTATAAAATTACACGAAAACGCATCATCATTATTATCATATTATATAATCATTACCAGCATATATAATCTATTTTCATCATCAAATTACTTCAAAATAGATGAAGTGTAATAATGGATTTCTTCACACAGAGAAAGCGGTTAATAATTTCAAATCAAAATCTTTTATTTGTCACAAAATATAAAAACATAACATAGAAATAAAATAAAGAAATGACATAAAGGCCGAAACACTAACACTACCAGGTGTGAAGTCTGTCACAAAAATACTAATACTATTATTTATTAATTATTTATTATTATTTATTATTATTTATTAATTATTTATTATTATTTATTATTATT
>JAQIXG010005806.1:0-11047 GCA_034700105.1 Oconnorella tubifera
AGGTCAACGACATTTTTCACGCGTGCAAAAAATGTCGTTGACCTGTATTTGACCTGTCGTTGACCTGTCTTTGGAGTATCATTTTCTTGCACGCGTGTGCACGCGTGCAAGAAAACGACACGATTTCTTGCACGCGTGTACTCACGTGAAAATTTCACGAAGAGCTCGTGAAAAATGTCGGCCAATGTGAACCGGCCTTTAGAGACACACACAGATCCTATGATACAATATATACACTCATCACTAGAGATAACCAGTCACGTGATTCAGTTAGCTGACCGAAGACAATCATTAACAACAGTTACTGCCTTCTTTAATTCAATTATCAGTCAATATCGCTATTCAGTACAGTGAAACTACAATGGTCACTTTACTTCAGTTACTTTGTATTTTCTTTTAATAAAATCCAAAAAACATTTCGTCCGTTACATTGCATCAAATGCAAAAATTGTACTCATAAAAAACTCTAAATTAAAGTCAGCCTATCAGTAATTTCAAAGCTTAAAATAAAGTTCATTTAATGTAAATAAAAACTATGCATATATATGTACATATATGTACATATATGTACATATATGTACATATATGTGCGCGTTGCATATTAGCATCTTTTTAAAAGTTACATTTCAGAAAAATGCATCTGGAATTATTTTGGCTTGCAGTAATTGCGATTATTTAATGTATATTACTAATTTTATCATTTATTCTTATACAGTACAATTATTTAGAAAAGTTTTACTTGTGAGTAAAACTTTTCTAAATAATTTCAGTCCAATTCTAAACTGACATCTGTTAACGTTGAGTCATTTCATTATATTCAGACTTATATTATATTGAGGAAATAAATATCAGCGGGGGGGGGGCAATTATTCCGCCCCACTGCGACCGTCGCGCCCCCCCTCCAGACCCGGCGTCAAATCTAGATGAGAATCAGGTGTATAAACATTACACCATCGCTTGGCTGGGTGCACGCTGAGACACGGATATTTGAATCTACGTGTAGTAATGTGTGCTATTTTAAGGCAGCGAATCAGAAGCACTTGTTTTGAACTGTACGAAAGCGAACGGCTTATGATTCGTAAGTCCTTGGCCTGTGATTTAAGTCCTTGTCCTTGTGATTTAAGTCATTGGCCTTATAATTTGAGTCTTTGGCCTTGTGATTTAAGTCCCTGGCCTTATGATTTGAGTCCTTGGCCTTGTGATTTGAGTCTTTGCCCTTGTGATTTGACCTTGGAATTGTGATTTGTGTCCTTCGCCTTGTGATCCAAGTTCTTGCTTCCATGACTCCATGTCACATAGCCGCAATTATAGAATATCAAAATATGAAAGTAAAATCAAACTCTGTTAAATATAAAACTCGTTTTGTTTCTAATTACTGCACTTAGAACTTAAATACAACAAACTACAATACACCACTAGTACTAACGTGTCGTAGATTATAAATATTACGTTAAATATTATGATTAATTAATATACTTTATACGCTGATATCATTATAATTAATGTTCCTTGTTGAACAAGAGACATAAATATTATAATAATTTCAGCATATTAGGTTTCGAGCAAATTCCATAGCCACAAAATTACAATGATGACAACATAAACACTTATTTCCAATACAATTTCAGATAATATAAATTTAATCAAACTGATTGGCTATCTAAAAATAGTTACAGTGCGCGCAGATTAAAAAAACGTCATCGCGAGTAGGAAATATGGAAAGGAAAGTAGGACTGAGTTAGTAGGACGTGTTTAGTCAGGTGGAAAGAAGGAAATAATCCTCATGAGGGGAAGGATGGATATATTCACACACGTCGAGTCCGCTATCAAATCTGAATCAACAGTGAAGAGAGTAAAACTGGAGAGAGAGTTTGTGTTATTGTAAATATTGTAGAAATCATAGAGTTGTGAATGGAAAGAATATAATGACGATTCATTGAGAATGAAGGAAAGCAGTATCAATTTAACTATCAAAAAAGGTTAAAATGTAGATAGAATAAAAGCCAAATAAGTGGAATGTGCAATTTAACTATTAAATATATAAAGTTATTATCTGCTGTTCAACTGAAAGCTAAACTATTATAACTGCTTTTATGAATTCGTATGTATTGCCTAATATTTTCTTAATTATTCTTCACTATTAATTAAAATCAATTATTTAATAAGAAAATGAACTGCTTATAAACACTGTCTGTGAGCAATATAAAAGCCCATGGGTATCAACTTCTACTCAAACTTAATACTGAGTTAAATAAGCAAGCATTGTCGACAAGCATGGACTTAATAAAGTTTGTGAATAAAATCTTATTTCAATTAATTGCAACCTGCAACAACAACACTGATCAACATTGAACCTTTATTAAATCATTTTGTTTGTATGTAATGCTTTTATTTTATCACATCAAATATAGTGGTAATCCTGATCATCCCACGTGACTAGAGGGAGGGTGGAGCAAACGGCAAAAACTAGGGGCAGGCCGCCGGGGCAATCGGGGGGAGGGGGGTCATTGTCACAAAATTACAACCTTCATTAAAGATAAATTAAATGTATTTAATCACATTTATTTCAATTTGCTATTTATAATAAATTAAGAATAAAATTGTAAGCTTTGAGTAATATAAAATTATCATTTAATTCACATCAGTTGACAGAAAGCAATAATAGAATATTAATATATTTATGCTTTATAAAAGGCTCGGATATTATATAGCTAAAGTGATTAATGTGCCTGATTAACTCAACTAAACAATAATGACGCAGCAATATATCGACACTGACTTAACATATTGGACCTAACCCTAATTCTATCATTTTAAACCTTTGTAATTTTTCTAGCTTTTATATTTCGCGTCGAAAAAATGTAGATTCAATCATTTCAAGGGATGCACCTCCCCCCCCCCTCTCTTCCTCAGCTACATCTGAGCATAGCATCGAAACTACTGAATAGATTAAAGTCTTAACCCTTTATAAACTAAAGGACAACATGGTAACCCCCAAGGATCCATCCAGTTGGTTCAACAACGTCCCAAAAGTAACCAGTTGACACGCAGTAAGCTCGAGGCGTGCGGCTAAAAATGAACAGAATTAATTACTTCTGGGTCTACAGACAGTTCAACCTATAGTGATTCAGTATTAAATACAACTTGTCGACTCGTTTATTTTCTTTACTTTAATTGAAATCTCGATCTACTTGTCGTCTGTCTAGTCTATAAGACGATCAGTGAATCATGTTGTCAACTCTAAATAGTATAGATGGTGTATAAAGTCTGGATTGAGCGAAAATAAATGAGATCTGCGAGATGTAGAGTTAATCTACAGTTTAAGCATCGATAGCTAAATATTCGCATCTGTCTGTCTATCTATCTGACTATTTGTCTGTCCTTGCTTCTCTGTTTATCTATCTGTCTGTCTATCATTGCTTCCGTCTATTTATCTGTTTGCCCATCTGTCTGTTGTACGTATCATTTTAACCATATTGTTAATTTTATTAATGTTTTATTTGAAACTTTTTTCATTTATTATTAAGTAAAATTGACTAAAATTAAACACATGACTAATATGTCTAGTATATATAATATAATCATAATTATCACTATAATATCCACATTCCTTCTTATATTTATTGTTTTACTAATAATTTCATTATTTCTATACCACACGAATACCGGAGCAATACTAAAAAATAATTTTTTCATTTTATTAAACTATACGCACAACAGATTAGCAATATAATGCAAACTTCATTCGTGATGCCACCCAGTAATAAGCAACAGCAACATTATTAATAATAAAGATCCGCGCTGTGAAAATAAGCGATGAATTATAACGAAATGTATACAATCAAATAAGTGGACAATGTTACACAGTGTCAGAGGATGATCGAGTTTATTATGGCAATAAGGTTTGTTATTGAATAGGATTTAAAAATACTCACGAGCTCTTCTCTCGGGGTCATTTTGTAATAAAACGCATTTCATATTAAATAATTATCTTATCTGTACACGATTTTTTTATTTACGTGGATAATTTCCATTGATAAAGAACGGGCGCAATTTGCGTGAGAGGGGGGCAGGAGGGAGTGAATTGTAAGGCCACACCCCAAGAAAAAGTAAAACGTGCGGATGAAAATGTCCTGAATTAGTACTGTCTGTATATTGTGTTCATGCGCAATAAATGTGTGTAATAAGATAATAATCATAACAACAAAAGTTAAAACGAAGATATATAAAAGACGCGATAACCAAGAATAAAAATTCATCACTGCTTGAACAAATATTTACCCCCCCCCCCTGAAAAAATATGACGTCATTGGGATGTGAAGGGATAGTTTGGGTTTGGATGGGTTAATCTTGGTTTCTTGTCTTGGTTTCTTATACATTTATTTTTTTCTATCCTTTTAACTCTGTTCTGTATTTTTTTGTTTCTCTATTGCTTAATAAAAGAAATTAATATCCTACTAAAAATCAAAAACTCCCTACCCCACCTATTAAAAATCTATACTTTTCAAAAATGAAGAAACTCAATTTCTAGCCTCCTTCCCCTCTCAAAGTTAAAATAAGACATTCACCCCCCCCCCCTAGCCCACAGACCCCCCTCTCGTCCACTTTCTTGAGAACTTATTCGCACTCTGGACCCGATCCAGTGTTTTCGAAACTCGACCCAAAGTGAAAACAGCAGTTCACACTCGAGGCATTTGTTGCTTATATAAATACAGCTTGAGAATAAAACACCTGAATTATCAGCCACCCTCGGGGCGGTATAAAATAATATTAAAAATACGACGGGGGGGGGAGGTGAGGGGTCAAGGGGTCAAGTGGGCTGGAAGGATTACTTAGATACTTTGTTATACAACAATATTCGCCTTGTATCGGTACAATAAAATCTGAAATCAAAGCTATATATTGACTAAAATATATATATATAAACCCGAGAGAGAAAAAACGTAAAATCAGTGTGAGTAAATTAATGCTTACTTAATAAATTCAAATATTATTTCAATTTATGGAGTAAGCAAGGCTGCGAAGGCTGCGATAGGAATTAATTCTGTTTCTGCGCGAAATTTGAAACAAGTTTAATACACAAAGTACAAATTGTTCAAAATTGGAGTAAAATCTTCAGATTTAGCACATCAGAGACACTCGAGATTTTCAGTAAATATTAATATGATCTAGACAAAAATTTACGAAAATCTAACCTACGATCGGGGACGTTATAACCCCACAACCCTCCCATTTGGTTAAATACGCCACAGTATGCGTGGTCACCTTCTATTCCTAAGCTCCATGACTGATTTCAAAAAAACATATATATTGCATCCGAGAGAACCCATACAAACACCCGCCCCTTACTTAGACGGGCTTAATTACTAGTATTATATTATAATGATAAAAGAAAGAATAAAATAAATTAAGCATAAGGCCTACAACAAAAAACTTACATGCAAGTTGCAAGAGTGCAGCGAATGAGAGAGTAGGACCAAAGTCATTAGAGCCAACACAGCGATAAACCCCCGCGTCCATTGATTGAGCATCCAGTATAATAAGAGTACCATTGTCTAGAAGTTGATATCTAGATACAAAATTTAAACAAGCATAGTTCGACATAAATTAATACTATAATTGGAGTATAAATTCAATTACAATAAAGATAAATTCAACTACAATGTAAGATTTGTAAAAAAGTTTAGTTTAATTGGAATGAAAGAATATCAGAATAAAGATTGTCAGTTAATGCATACAAGCATACACACCTTGACACATATAAGCGTGCACGCACACGCATACATATACCCAGCCATCCAACGCAATTTCACACACAAAATACTCATCCACATACACAAATACATACATACATACATATGTAAGTATGTAAGTGTGCAAGTATGTATGTAAGTACGTACACATGTAAGTACGTAACACATAAATACGTACATAACACATACATACATACATACATAAGTAATCATGTACATACGTATGAATGTGTTTGTGTAAGTATGTATGTATGTGTCTGATCCAAAAACACTTCATAATACTTCTTCTGTATATTTTTGATCAAATATTGCATTTTCATGACAACTTTTTTAGTATAATTGATTTTGTATTATATTAGCTTTACATTATTTATATACTTTACTTGTTGGAATTTGTTAGAAGGTTTTGTTCAAAGAACCATCGAGTCTGTACACTTTTAGATCTAGTCATCAGTCCATCTTGGTTGTTAGATAGGAAGACGCAATGCAACGAGGCGGTTGTTCCTTGTTTTACAACGAGCATGCTTTCAAATGATTCTGTATCTAGTCGCATACCGACAACGCCTAAAATAAGAAACTTTTCTAAATAAACTTATATAGTAGATATTATTAAAACTTATGTAATAAGAAATATTAAAAACTTTTATAATAATAATTACTAAAGCTTGCATAGTAAGAATTTATATACTAAGAATATATTATCTTATATTATAATTCATTTTATTAGTTATGGAAACAAAAAAACAAATAAAATCTCGCGAATATAAATAACACGGTAGGAGAATATCAACCCGACTACAAACTTCTACGTATAACAAATATTGCTATTATACACGAATAATGCCATTGTATTCATTCTTTCACATCACGAATGATACCAAAAATGATAAAAGGTGATTGTTAAACAATGGCGTCGTTGTATACACTTAATAAACTTTTATAAATATTTTTTTTCATTATGATTCATTACAAGTGCAGCGGGGGAATGCAGCGGAAGTTCTGGGAACTTTCGACTTTTGACACTGTTTCCCAACAAACTTTTTACATTCTGTCAACTAAATTTTTATTTCAGTTGAAAGAGTGTAAATAACATTTTCATAATAACATAATGTTATTTCAAATGTAAATAACTAATAACATTGTGAAATGTTATTAGTTCTGTTTTCTTAAAGTATATTCATGTTTTATATCAAGTTACATGGATACTTTTGTTTATTTCTGCAGGGATATTTTTCGTGAATAGAATGTTAATACATAATATTAATTCACTACAATTTGATTCATTGTGATAAGTCTTGCAATAATCTAAAAGCAAAATGTTGGAAAAAATCGCCAGATTACAATATATATCATTCAGAAAAACTGACAAATGAAGATGAACTACATTCATGAAATTCACTTCACAGTAAACCTCTCCACATGCTGGTGATTATAGCTGACCTATCGTGTAAATATATCTACTAAAAATCCGCAAGAAACAAATCTAAGATCATCTTTCAAATTATCTCATCTTTCCAACATCTAACTCTGTCAATCTCACAGCTGTAGATCAAATTCGCTATTACGATCTATCACCGGTACAACGCCGCGTGAGATAGCGGGACTAGATGGCATTTGAGGCTGGAGTTGTGAGAGAGTGCGAGATAAAGACGATGAGATTTTTTCTTATCAATAAAGTATCTAGTAGATTAAACATTCAGTGGCGGACACGGGTTAGAACGAGTGATTGGAAATTTGTCATCTCAGGGGGGGGGGATCTCGCCCCTTTTTGGTCAGTTTATACGACCCCCCCCCCCCCCCCAGCTCTTAAACGTCCCTAGAGTTACTGTCAGTGGCGAAGCCACGGGGTTGTTTGGGGTTGTTCAAACAACCCACGTCTGAAAAAAATGACCCACGCAATTCGTGCAAATCCGGAGACTTTTTTATAGGGGAGGGGGTATGCTAGTCTGTCATTTTTCCCTTGCGCGCAAGTGTTATGCAACTTGTTGTGCGCTTATTTGACCTTAGTCATAAGCTAGAGTAGACTACATGATTTAATTTTGTATCATTAAATTAATATACCTCTAAAGAATTCCTTCCTCCATGCATATGATTGCAGAAATATATTACGACTGATAATGAATGATGAAATTTGTAAGGGTGTTTCGGATACGAAAGTGCTTCAACGATACCATCATACCGATATCGGTTCCGATACCGATGCCTATAACACTAGCATTATTTATTCTCCTTTTTTTAAAACAACCCCACTTACTATAAGATGGCTTCGCCACTGGTTACTGTAGAATAAAGCTCACGCTGTTTTTAGTTTTCTTCTCAAATTAATAATTGTCAGTTAAAAAAATTATGAAAATGTTGCAAGACATTTCTAAGAAAGTTTTAATTAAGTTAAGTTTCAATTGTACTCTGTGTGATTTCAAAATCATATTAAGTACAAAAAATGCTTTTGTATAATTTTGTATAAAATTATACAAAAGAGCAAATCATATTGACGCAAAATAAATAAGAATCATAAACAAGGAAAAATCATGTAACATTAATAACTGCAATATTATTACGGTTATCTACTGAATGAGTTAAATACATTTTATTTCTTAAATTCATTTAATTAGATTCATTTAATTTACTCGAAATAAAACAGTTTTTTTACTTTATAGCAATCCTGTCGACTTTGTGAATAACAGAAGCATAACAAACACTATATCACTGCATCATACAATATAATGCAACGATATAATACTTGGTTCCGTTTTACGAGCGAGCGATTTTAAAAATGATCGATCACTGATAGACAATAAAACAACGAGAAGCCATTAAATCTTGCACACGGTCCAATGTAAATTTTGTTTCAACGTTATAAGATGCATTGTGTTCTGTTTCGTCTCAATAACGCTATAGACAGTTTGACTGATCATCTGTCATGCCGCCCCGCTCACTCAGCAGTAGGGCCTTATTGCGGTTAGGAGAGAAAAAGAGAAAAAGGGTCCTTTGCTCGGTCAACTCTCACGCTGCTCAGTTTTTTTTACATCGCATCAAACTTCAATTAAGATGATGAAAATATTTCGGAATACTGACTACATCATCTATATTTGAGAATAAAATAACTGGGAACTTCGTATAAAGAATAAATTATGTTGCTTGAATTTAGATGAAAGAATTCTAGATGTACATAGATGGTGTTGAGATTTCAGATACAGACTTAAAAACATCTTACTAAGAAAGCATGCAGTAAATAATATAGAAAAGATAACTGAGATTCGAAATTTCATTTTCGTTCCCTTTTCTTGACTGTAGAGAATATTTATCGGCTGTCAATACATGAAATTATTTTCGATTCTAATAATTCAGTACATCTACGTATAGTATTTACAGTATATAATATAAAATGATATATTACATTTGAAAGCAGGCTAGATATATTACAAAAATGGTGGATTATAACAAGTCATGTAGTCGTACAGACTCGAACTGTATCATATATCATGTTTCAGTCATATATAATACTGTATATATGATAAATAAACAGCTTGTCAGACCAACTTAAATCAATTCTTATGAACTCTTTTCTCAAGAGTCTTTTTAAAGTCAATTGTCAACTGACACGCAACAGAAGCAATTTCATCAGCTACTTTATCAAAAAACACTCATTGGACTCTATCAAAAACTAGAGATTTCAATTCTCAAAACTAAAATTGTTTTGAAACTTGTTTTTTATATAAGGGATTGTTTCCAAATATGGAAACAATCCCTTATATGATTGATGAATAATCATTTTCTCTTAATTACGAAAAGTCAACATTAATGTGATTCATTTAAGAGTAAATTACACTTTAGTTAAAAATTAAAATTAAGCTTAAACTTAAATTTAAGTTAAAATTTAAAAGCGTAAAAGTTTATATATACTTTTTGGGAATCAAAAAACAACTTTAACTTAGATAAACAGTTTCGAATCGTAATTTTTCATCTAATCATCAAACAGCAATAATATCAAAGATTGGTTACAGTTCTTAAAAAAAATAATTGAAACTTTAATTCGAATTACTTGTATTTCACCTAATCTGATTTTAATCAAACTTCGACATACTACACTGCAAGCAGCTGATTTTCTAAAAGAAATTATCGATTCATCTGCGAACAGATCGATTGGCGCGTTAAATGAAGCGAGAGTACGATTGCGCTAATCCTATCTGACATTCAGACAACAAAACGACAAACCTCGGGGCAATAAAACTGAAATAATACTCCAGTTTTGAGTGACAAAACTGTTCGACTCAAAACCACCTGCTTGTTAACGAACGCACTGGAAAGTAATATTGTGTAAATGAAATCTAAACTTTTCAGTTTCAATTTGATTTGGTAATAAGTGTGAAAAAATTTATTTCCGAAATATTATTTCCGAAAATTTATGCTGTAGTGTATCGTGGATTTTATGTATAATTGAAATAGAACAATATAAATTAGTTTATTTAAAGTTAATAATTTTTGTATAAAATTAACTCCATTTTCAGCTATTTTAGTAAAATCGTTTTTTATTTCAGCTTAAACAAGTGTATTTTCAAGGAAACTAGAACCCTTTTAAATTTGTACTAGAGAAAATGAAGCAAAATATACAAAAACATTGCATAAACATACACAATTATTTAAAAGTCTATTTACATCATTCTTGATAGATAGTCTTTATATACATTCAAGTATATTCTCAATTTCTCATATAATAAAAGCATTACATTTTAGAATACATTTATATCCTTATTTACATAAGTTTTCCACTTATTACTCTTAGCAGACAATTTTACATTCATTTCGAATGATGTACAGCTTCTTGTCCACTAATCACAAGAAACTTTTACTTGGACTTGTACCAGAAAAGAACTTCTATATCTTCATTAGTCTCACACTCATCCATCTTTCTCCTTCATCCACTCCGCAGTCCATCACTCTTTCTCTCTCTTCATCCATTCTAAAGTCAATCTTTTTCTTGTTCTTTCATTTCGCATTCTGGTCAGCTGACCAGTAAGAATGACAGATGATTGGTTGGTTGGTGCAGTGTTAAGCTGTGGTTGGTTTATTTAATCAAAGATTTTCTCCATTGATCAGAATATACTTGCGAAATATTTCTTTTAGCATTTTTTCTTAGAGAGAGTATTATTATATTCTTACTATTATACATTAATACATTATTATTAAATATTGTTATATTTTGTGATAAGAGTATTATCATAATACTCTCTTTTAGATTTTCTCCCCCCCCCCCTCGGATAAATAATATTATTATTTCATCAATAATATTTACA